>MJUU01027889.1:93729-134047 GCA_002080025.1 Modiolus philippinarum
ACGTCAATTGTTCGAAAAACAATTGATAGGTCTTTCCCGGAAGTTGCGTCATAATATTCTAATAATTGGTCATCAATTTAAGCTTAATATGTACATTTGTTGATACTTTTCTATGAAATAAAGATTTTGACTATGACCTTGAACTTTGACCTTGACCTCATTTTGAAGGTCACATCTTCCTTTACATTTTTTTAAATTGAAATTCTCTTTGTATCTTCAAAGGTAATTGAGCTATAAGCAAAAATCAAAAATCAGACATCAAAAATCGGTTTTTGGTCCAAAGGCTCAAAACGGTTTGTCCAATAATTTTGGACCCAATGTAACAAATGTAGATCTTAACAAGATACACATTTTTGCCATTACATGTTATCAGCTATCTATTACAGTTTATGAGTTAATCCAATGACAAGATTTAGGGTCAAAGTTCAAAGTGACCAATGACCTTTGACCTTGACATTTTTAAATGTAACACATATCACCTAAGTTGAATAGAAAAGGTTTCAGGTTTCTATCTCTTACCGTTTTTGAGAAAAACCTATTTAAAAGATATGACAAAACTTTCAAGGGGCATAACTCCTGAACGGTTGACCGTATCAATTCGATCTAAATGTAACAAAGGTCCCGTATGACCTAACAAACATTTTTGTCATTCCAGTGTATTAGCTATCTTTTACTGTTTTCGAGTAAATCTAATGAAAAGATTTGGGATCAAAGTTCAAAGTGACCAGTAATGGTGGTCATTTTGAAAATTTCAACACCTGATTGCAAATCTTTGGGTGGCGATCTACCATCCTGTGAAGTTTGGTTATGATTGGACAAGCGGTTTATGAAAATTAGGTTGGACAAGATGGTGGATAGAGGCGGAAAATAATAATAAGAAACGGTGCAAACACAAGAAGTCGCCAGACTTTGTTTGGGCGACTTAATAGTAAGAAACAGAGTAAACACAATAAGTCACCAAACTTCGTTTGGGCGACTTAATAATAACAAAGAAACGGACCAAAAACAATATGTCGTCCCGACTACGTCTGGGGCGACATAATAATTTATACTTATTGACTGGTTATGAGGGAATAGCAAGTTTGTTGTCCACGAGACCCTGACTATTGACCGAGGCGTAGTCGAGGTCAATAGTTGGTGATCAAGGAGACAACCAACTTGCTATTCCCGAATAATAAACAGTCTATAAGTGTTTTATTATACCGAAAACACAAGATTTTCAACATTTTGAATCATCTCTCCTAATTATTTCTAGAACTTGTTTTCTAAATTTGTGTTCTTATTAAAACATACATAATTAAATCTATTTTCTTCGACAAAATTTTAATCTGCTGCAAAGTGAATAGTGTTCATTTTAAGTTGCATAACCAGGTTAGAGTTGTCACTTGGAAACAAAGATTTCAGAGCATTCTTTGTTATCAACATAATTTTTATCAAATGGGAATCAAAAAAATGAACAGTCTATAAGAATTTTATTATACAAAAAAACAAAAACAAAAACAAAACAAAAAAACAAAAACAACAACAAAATCACAATTTTTAAATCATCTTTGGATAATATTTCTCTCATTTCTAGCTTTTTTCTAAATTTTGTATTCTTATTAATAAAATAAACAATTACATCTTTTCTCTTCATCAAAATTTACTCTCCTGCAAAGTGAATAGTGTTCACTGTAATTTACATAGCTAATTTAGAGTTGTCACTTGGAAACAATGATGTCAGAGTATTCTGAATTATCATCATATTTTTTCATCCAATAGGAAAGCAAGAAAAAAGTTCGGGAAAAATATTTACAAATTGGAAAAGGTAAAAAATAGTAATTTTATTTTAAAAATTTCAGTAGTAATGTTCATATACTGAGGTATGATAATAATAATAAGAAACGCAACAAAAATAATAAGTCTCCCAGCTTCGTTTGGGAGACTTAATAATGAAACAGTCCTTCCCAATGTTAATTACATTAACAAGTCAAACCTATATGAAGAAACAACCATTAACTATATAAATGTCAATGTTCATATCTCCACACTAGTATAATTATATATAAATCCATGTATTACTCTATGTTCTGGTTACTCCAAGATTCAAATAAATAAGTGTCAAATATCACTGGTTATACTAACCACTATAGGCCATGGGCTGAAATCACTTTCCGTGCACCCAATTCCCGTCTAGACCGATTTTTTTCAGTCCTCATATATCCCGTCTCCAAAATAAAACATGTTGACACGAACACAACCTGCACGCATAGACAGTATAGGGCCACTTTTAGAGTACACCGCGAAAAATTCTTATATTTTCGTTTTAACCTAAGTTTCATCTTTTAAGCTCTATAATTATTTAATGATAAGTAATATGTAGTGAAATTTGGTACCAAATTAAAGCTAATTTAATATCTTTTACAATTAACTCAAGTTTGGGCACTTTACGCCATTTCTATGATCTGGGGATACAAAAAATGTACCCCTCCCCCTGCAAAAAAAGAGCGAGATGACAATTTTAGGCTGTAAATTCCTTTCAGATAAACAAACATCATCATTTGATCTAGTTTTTATGCCTTACTTATCTGTTGTGATACAATGTTGGAAAATAAAATCATTAATGTCCATAAAATTTTGATTTTCGGTATGACATTTTTGAAAACTGGGAATTTTCGGAATTTTCGATTTTTTCACACTTTCGACTTTCGCACTTTATGGTCGTAAAAATCTGAATATATATTTAATAATTGCCGATATAACAATGATTTATGATATGTTAGCAACAAATCGTGTGGAAACGTTGCAGTTTCAGACCTCTTTTAGGTTCAGAAATGTCACAATTAGCACCCCTCCCCCTAAAAATTAAGGGAAAATAAGAAATATTCAGGCTCTGAAGGATTAAAGAATAATGTTTTATTGGAATTCTAGTGTGTATTTTACCAAAGCTGATATGCAGAAGATCATTAAGGTAGATTTAAAGTTTTTAAGAGGTCCCTTTTTGATTCTTCTGCTCGAAAATGTATGCAAAATGGGAATTTTCCGTTTTTCAGAATCTCTGCTGTTTTTACTTTGAGATGCAAATACTTCATGAAATGAGACATAAGTTGTCGAAATGCGCATATGCAGAATCAAAATTCACAGTAACTTCGGTATTTAATTATTTGTTACCACTGGGTCGATGCCTCTGCTGGTGGACTGTTAGTCCCCGAGGGTATTCACCAACCCAGTAGTCAGTACTTCGGTGCTGATCCGAAAGCCGATTCCATTTGGAACCTTACAATATCTAATTTTTGTAAATTTTGTTGAAACTAAGCAGTATCTCCCTCATGCAGAGCTCTGTCCTAAGCTGATTTTGGCTTTCTATTTAGATCATATTTGGTAATTTGTTCTCTATCAGTTTTTAAACATCTTTGACTTTAGGGTCTTCCAAACGTTTAGATTTTATCTGCACTGAAGAGACATAAGTTGTCGAAATGCGCATATGCAGAATCAAAATTCACACTAACTTCTGTATTTAGTTATTTGTTACCACTGGGTCGATGCCTCTGCTGGTGGACTGTTAGTCCCCGAGGGTATTCACCAACCCAGTAGTCAGTACTTCGGTGCTGATCCGAAAGCCGATTCCATTTGGAACCTTACAATATCTAATTTTTGTAAATTTTGTTGAAACTAAGGAGTATCTCCCTCATGCAAAGCTCTGTCCTTAGCTGATTTTGGCTTTCTATTTAGATCATATTTGGTAATTTGTTCTCTATCAGTTTTTAAACATCTTTGACTTTAGGTTAGATTTTATCTGCACTGAAGAGACATAAGTTGTCGAAATGCGCATATGCAGAATCAAAATTCACAGTAACTTTGGTATTTAGTTATTGATATATAACTTGAAAATAGTGGTTAGATATCCCTTCATGATATCTAAGCATCTAAGCCATAAGAAAATATGTTTTTAAACATTTTAAGAATAACTACAGTCTCATAAATCACAAACATATAACCCCTTAAACAAATATTCAACACAATTTATTTCATTTTATTCAGCTTGAAAAGCTTTAACATTGTATAAAGGTCCAATAACATATCATTTCAAATACAGAAACACACAGAGACTCCCATATATCACAAATAAGATCATATGTGTGGTTTATGGACAGTTATACAACAATTAAGCCTTTAATTTTGTAAAATTCCGAAATGCTGAAAAATCCCATTTTTCACGAAAAGCGCCCAAAATATACAATTTTACCCATATTTTGGCGTTAAAATTCCATATTGAGATATATAAAATGCATTTTTTTAAAAGAAAGTAAAACATTAGTATGTTTTTTTCATATAAATGTATAGACATACATATTCTGGGTATTTTTAAGCATCATTTTCCAGGGGTAGGGGTAACATTTTCGATATTTAGAGTCACATTGAACACTCCTTTGTTCTTCTTAACATTGTTTTTATATAGCTTATATATCGGTTAGAACAATGAATTGGCATATCTGCATATAAATCCTCCAGATTTGCCATATATAACTATTTAAAAGTGAATTTTGGACAAATCTGAAATGATGAAAATTCCCATTTTTCATCACTTCTGTACAAAATATTGAATTTAAGCTGACAAGTAGGACTTAAAATGACAAATCTTGATAGCAATTATGCAACATTATTATATACAATGCAGATTTTGTATGTTTTGGTTATTTTTATGCGAATATAGTAAAAAAATCATAGGGAAAATTTATTGGAGTAGGGGTAGGTTTTTCGGTATTTAGAGTCACATTAAACACTCCTTGTTTTTCTAAACAGTGTTTTAAGACAACTAATGTGTCGCTTAGAACAATTAAATGGCATAGTTGCAGATGAATCCTCCAGATTTGACATATATTACGATTTAGCAATGAACTCCGGAGAAATCTGAAATGTTGAAAATTCCCATTGTTCATCAGTTTGGGCCAAATATTGAGTTTAAGTCAACAAATGGCTATTGAAATACCGAATCATGATGTAATTCATGCAACATTTTCATATATAACACACATTTTGCGTGTTCTAGTTTTTTTTTTTGCGAACTTAGACAAAAAATTGACAATTCTAGGGAAAATTTGTTGGGGTAGGGGTATGATTCTCTGTATTCATAGTCACATTAAACACCCCTTGATATTCTAAACACTGTTTTAAGACAACTCATGTATTGCTAAGAACAATTAATTGGCATATCTGCAGATATATCATCCAGATTTTCCATATATAACGGGTGAACAGTGAACTTTGGCCAAATCTGAAATGGTGAAAAATCCAATTTTTCATCAATTTCGGGCACAATGTTAAGTTTAAGTCAACAAATGGCTGTTAAATTACCAAATCGTGATAATATAATTCATGCAACATTGTCATATTCAACACACATTTTGCGTTGTTTGAGTTAATTTGTTGCGAACATAAGACAAAAAATTGACAATTTTAAGGAAAATTTGTTGGGGTAGGGGTAAGATTTTCGGTATTTTGAGTCACATCAAACACTTCTTGTTTTTCTTAACAATGTTTTCAGACAACTAATGTATCGTTCAGAACAATTAATTGGCATATCTGCAGATATATCCTCCAGATTTGGGATATATAACGATTTAACAGTGAAATTTTGGCAAATCTGAAATGTTGAAAATTCCCATTTTTCATCAATTTTAGGCAACATATTGAGTTTAAGTCAACAAATGGCTGTTAAAATACGAAATCATGGTAGAATTTATGAAACATTGTCATATACAACACACATTTTGCATGTTCTGGTTAATTTTATGCTTACATAGACATAAAATTGACAATTTTACAGTAAATTTGTTGGGGTAGGGGTAAGTTTTATTGATGTATGATGTTTATATTACATAAGAATGGCCATTATTTGTATAGTTGTAAAGAACATATAATAAGCATTCATTTGATACCTACTTTAAATGATATCTGTTTACTAAAAAGTAATCTTGGACAAAAGAATGACAAAACTTAGTCAAAATCGGAAATATTCAAAGATCCGTTTATTTGGCCTTTTTGAAAATAAAACTTTGGTCTTTAAGAATATGTTAATATTATGTTAACATGTTTTATATTCAAGACAATAGATTGAAAAACTAAAAACAATTTTTAGAATTGGGAATCGAGATGCACTTCGCGTTCCTTAGACCATCATACTTACGCAATTTCAATGAAAATATCTAAATTTTCCTCAATATTTCATAGGGGTAGGGTACGTTTGATGGCGCTATGGAACGTATTTGGCATAGAACTTGTAAACATTTGGGTTCTTTGTAAAGCTTATACAATAAGCAATAATTTGATGCATCATTTTATAACTAAGAAGCATTTGGTAAACATTTTGAAGCAACTGAAAGAAAAACTTGAACGAAAAACGAAATTTTCCTAAATTTCGGTAGGTGGGTCTAAAAATGGGCCCTTTTCCACCAGTGCGTGCAGGTTATGCTCGTGTTAACATGTTTTATTTTGAAGAGGGGATATATGCAGACTTAAAAAAATGGGTGGGGTTGGGAAGTGTGTGTGGGGGGGGGGGGTGCACGGGGGGTTATTCCAGCCCATGGACTACTATTCTCAATATACCATCAACAGGTAATAATAGCTGAGTACTTATAATTATCAAAATAAATAGACAAATTAATAAATAAACATCAGCAGCATATCTTCATCACATAATGTCAGTGTAGTTCCATGAAGATCCATCTATCAATCACAACCGTGGGGCCAATGTAAAAGCTTGATTTAACTGAATAACCAAGTCATCTTTGGTTCTAGGGTTCTTTACAGCAATTTCAGGTTAGCATGTAGGATCAAAGTTTGCGAACTTTTTACCTATGTTAGATCAGCCTAAGAATGGATATTGATCCATGTAGTTAAATGTCCAAAATGCCAAAGGAAAAATTCCCACCTTGATGAGAAGATTATAGACCTTTTCATAGTTTAATTGAATGATTACAACACCTTTGTAGAAATAAAGTTATCTTATTTATTCCTAGGAAGGTATAGATTATTTAATGCCTGGTAATGGTATATGAAAAAGAATGGTTTGAGGCGAAGCCGAAAACCATTCTTTTTCATATACTAATAACCAGGCATTGAATTATCAATACAGCCCATTCTTTCTTTGTCGAGGATCAGTATTGTTAGTTATTGCCAATCAAGGGGATTTGCAAAGTGTTACTACAGTCAGAAACCCGGTTGACGAAAATTATCTACCCTTTAAATTAAGAACTCTTCAAAATCTAGCCAAAAATTTTTACCTCCAAAATGGACGCGGTGGTTTGGACAGGTCCTGAAAATGTTACTGTAACATTAAAAAATCGTTCAATACCGGGATTATAACAAAACAGATAAGATAGCAAGTAGTTTTTCTTTCAATCTCATTGTTACAAAATACGCTGAAACCAAAAATAACATTGCAAAATAGGAGTTGAAGTCGTTGTTATGTCGACCCGGAAGGCATTTATTAACAACTGGTCGATGAGAAAAAAAATCGCAAAAAATTCAAATCCGACTGTGCGTGAAAAAGCACGCATTTGTTCGATCGGCCTTCCCCATGCAAATTCAAGAGTCGATTTTCAAAAAAATCGAAGCATATGCCAAAACTCGGTACAGTTTAGAAAATCCGTTGTTAGGGTGAATCCAGGGGAGACAATTGCTTTGTGTACATTTTTAAAAGGGTGTGTTTGACTTGAAAAACTAAATCGTGCTGATTTTTTTTCACTTTTGAATGGTATTGACATTTAAGTTTTATGTTGTAATTAGTTCGGATAAGGTAGTCAGAACACTAAAATGTGACATTACTTTTATTTAATGGGATATATTACGTGACTGTATCTACGTGCGTGTGTGTTTGGAAAAAGCCTTTAAAAAAGGGGGGTCGTAAATAAGTAGCAATCGTATATGTGTCATTTGATTGGAAATAACTGTATTTCTAGCGTCAGTGTCGTCGATTTAGCCCATAATGTCGTTTCAATAACAATGGTCAGCTTCGAATTGTGACATAGATTAATTGCAAGTGTACCATGATATTTAATCAGACTAGTAAATTAAGTTGAAGAATATCATTATCCGGTTAGACGTCAGGAAGATTAGACTTTTTTAGCAAAATAGTGGTCTTTTTGCTTTTTTCCAGATATAAAACATTAAATCTCGTGTTTACTGTAAAAACTGCTAATGCCGTAACTTTAAATTGTTTTGAACAACACCGGTGAACTGCAGATTCCAAAAAATCTTAAATTCACTTCATAGACCTCTTCATAAATCAAATCAAACCCGTTGACAAGTTACAAATGTCGACAGCCAGGCAAGGACTACTGACAACCTATAATTGCGCTTTGTATCTTCCTTTCTGAATTCGATTTGAAACAGTTCATATCCATGTATCCAGGTATGAAGCACACTAGAAGAAAAACAACACCCTTTTCTTGAGTGTACGAACCATACCAAAATTAGTCGACAACTCTTTAACAATTTAAGGTGGATTAAAAGACTTTTCACACAAGGCAATGCATATACTTGGACTATGAAAAAATTGTAACTTACTACAATTTGTATTTACAGAATATTTATTTATAAAGAAATCGTAACAGCACTCGTGACCTCCAAGTTAATTCTTTTTTTTTCTCATCGTTGGAGAACCATGTAACCTCTAATCGCACCATCTTCACATACAAACTTGTGCATTTTTGTCGATTTTCGACCTTCTCACAATTTTGATATTCAGTAAAATACTTTATACAAAAGTATAATACTATTGAAATTATTGTCGATTCGGCGATTGACATAGTTGAGGAACATATGTTCCTGTGAGCCTCTTGTTTTTTTTTCTATCACTAGCCCATGTGGTGAGGACTAACTATTTTATTTACGGAAAAATACAAAGATATATGGAGAGCAGGAAACGGAAATTAACACCAGTATGTCAGGACAGATTCAGGATGTATAATTAGATGGGATGCAATTTAAAAAAAAATGACCAATATATTTTTGACAAATTTTTGGCAAAAAACTCTCGATTTTACCCTACTTTTTTGTTTTAGGGGAGATGAACACCCCTCGAGCCACCCCTTAATGGGAAAGTGTAGACATTTACATCTTGTCGCAAAGGGGGTTGGGATTTGATATCGTGGTACACATTTAATTTTGTAACATGTATAAGTTAACATTTAAAAAAATATGGTAGAATGAATACGAAAAGATCTTTTCCCTTGGAGAGGTTTTTTTTAATTCGTGCCTAAATTTGGTCTATTGTTGATTTTACATATTTATTTGCAAAGAAGCAAACAAATACAATACTTCAATACGATTCAGAAATAAGAATAATGATGCTCATCCGTCTCCATATGGATGAGATACCAAGGAAAGCCGAAAATAAATATCAATTCCTATACTTCATGAAAATGTAATGCAATAAGGTTTAAACAGAAATTCTAGAAAAAGCAACATTAATTTTAAAGAAAATATTGTCGGAAAAAAAATTAACGAAAACTCTTGAGGCAAAACAAAAATAAAAAATCGGGTTGTGTCTTCAGTATTTAAAAAAAACTCCTTTAATGGTTGATCTCATATATATTTCAATATTTCGCTTCAAGTTCACAATAAATGTTTTAAATGATATTCAATATCTTTAATTAAAACGTTTTTCTCAGTAACAATGACATGGAATTTGTATTGAAGCAGTGTTCATTGATAAAAGTTTATGCTTGGCTAAGTTAGACGTCAGTAAACTCGATTAAAAAATGTTTTTATTCCCGCCAAAATATGTCCAACTTTGAAATTAAATATAAAATCGTGGCATTTATGTGCGAACTTTTCAATGGATGCAAATGAAAGCACATTCTTTCTACTATACCAATGATTTTTTTCATTAAAAAATAAAAATATGCCAAAAAACGGTACAGTTTAGAAAGTAACCACTGTTATGACCGATGTTTGATAATTTTGTAATTACGATAGCTTTTTATCTTCAGTTTTCTGTGAGAATCATATGAAAAACACCATATCAATATCAATATGTGACAAAAGCAACCAAAACATATCTCTAATTAACTTTTAGAAGCGTAGCGAAAACTATCACTTTTTTACCTCGTTATAGGGAGAGTTCCAATTCTTTTGTTCGATTTCAACCGGGTTTCTGACTGACTACAGCGACCTGTTTTATGAGTTTTGTATTAAATATCCTTCAGTATACAATTCAAATATCGAGTCAGTTGAAAGTCGACCATGCCAAACATCAAGTCAAATCATTCTGTATTCACAAAATGTTATGAATATGTTATTTCATCAGTGTATAAAAAGTGAGGAAATAAATTATGAAAATACATTAAAATTGAGATGACTGGTAAATGTTGGAAAGAACGTCAAAAGTGCAATTATTGAAAAAGATGGAAAATGTTTTCAAAAGAATACGACGTGATTTTCTTTGTGTAACACGTAAAATTATGTTATATCTATTCATGAAATTGATAAGATGTGTAATTTATCTCTTTTCTTTATGGAAAAATATGGAGTAAATTTTGTATTGTCTTAATAAAAAGACAGCTTTGGCCCTCAAACATGTACATTTTAATTACACACACCCTTCCTTTATACACTAGTGAGTGAATTGTGCAAATCGAGGGTGATTCGTAAGGAATATACGTTCTGTGATACGTAAGGAATACACGTTCTGATTATAACTGTAAACCTAGTCTTATTTGCAGTATTGCATACAGGGATGTTACGGTAATAAACACACATGAAAATGATATATAGTGATAAAGGTGTCTGTCTGTCTATCTGTTTAAAGCTCTATGATAGAGCTTGGGTTGTTTGTTTTATTTACATGCCGACTTTAAATAAAACTTCTTTATTATTATTCATTGTCTGTCTGTCTGTTGGTCACCACTGTATGCATTTTTATATGGATGTAAGTTTTCATATTTGGTTTCTTAAGTTGCTAAATGACTAGATATTTAATTTGCCTCTCCTGGTCTGTAGTGTTAACCAATTCTTTTGGTTCATGATTCGGTGATCTTGACTATCTTAAGGTATAGTCGCCACCGTTGATTTCTGATATTTACAAAAGATATAATGAGGATAAAGTTCTTAGATTCATACATTGTACTTGTTTGCAAGCTAAGGAAAACATATTTCCATGAAGCCAAATATGCTTACAAAGTATTGTTGTCTATCTGATACAATCTGGTACCTGGAGGAGTGACTCTCAAGCTTGACTGACCAAAGTTATTTAAATATGATTTCCGATTGGACAGCTGAGTTTTTTATTCATAACAATACACATTCATAGGTGAACCAAGCAATGAACCAAACCTAGCTAGCAAACTAGGTAATTTGTTTAGAACGTGCTTAGCTGAATCAGCTGTAATACCGAGCAATTACAAAAAGTATAAACTGTGTAAACAGGAACCCAATTTGTGAAACTGAGTTTATTTCTACATATAGTGTTGACTTGTGAATGTAATTAATAACAAATAACAAAATACTGAAGTTACAGTTAATTTGTTTTCTGTATATGCGCATTTACACAACTTATGTCTCATCAGTGCAGATCAAACCAAAATATTTGGAAGTCCTAACATTGGGAAGGACTGTTTCATTTTTACACCTATATTAGACTTTGATATTTTGATAATGTGTTTTTAATTTTTATTACTTATATCTAAATTATTTAATTAATCATTTAATCATTTTTTATATTTTTTTTAGAATTTTTTTTTTCAAAACATTCTTGCTGTTTTTTTTGTGTTAAGTCGTGGACACGATTTGTTTCTCGTGGCCACGATTTGTTCATTCGTGGGAACGATTTGATAATTCGTGGCCACGATTTAATAATTCGTGGGATCGATTTGTTAATTCATAGCCACGATTTGTCAAATCGTGGGAACGATTTGTTTCTCGTGGCCACGAATTGCTAAATCGTGGGAACGATTTGTTTATTCGTGGACACATTTTGTCAAATCGTGGGAACGATTTGTTTATTCGTGGACACGATTTGTTTCTCGTGGCCACGATTTGTGTTGATTTTTAGCTCACCTGACTATGCTAGGATGAGCTATTGCCATCACTTGGCGTCCGTCGTCCGTCTGTCGTCTGTCTGTCGTCCGTCCGTCCGTCCGTCCGTCGTTAGCTCACTTTCAAAAATCTTCTCCTCTGAAACCGCTGGGTCAAATAGAACCAAACTTCAACTAAATCATCACTAGGGTATCTAGTTTCCAATTTGTTATTTTCTATGTCTCACATCAAACAACATGGCTGCCGTTGATAAAAATAGAACATAGGGGTAAATTATAGTTTTTGGCAAATAACTCAAAACTGTTACAGATATCAAAAATCTGACAAAAATGATCAGCATGACCAGATGTACCCATGCTGCAATTTTGAAAAAAATCTGATGACCCATTTAAGAGTTGTCCATTTTCCGTAAAATTTTCAAAATTTTGATTTTTTAAAAAAAATTTTATTAAAAAAACTATACAGATAGAGGATAAGTTAAAATTGCAAAAATGTTCAGCATGTTAAGATCTACATACACGGAAATTTTGAAGAAAATACAAGCACCTATATATGAGTTATGGCCCTTTATTGGTCAAATTTTTCGTGATTTTATACTTTTTGTCCTATATATTCAAAAACGCTTTGAGATAGAAGTCAAGTTTAAATTGCAAAAATGTTCAGCATGTCAAGGACTACATTTTATTGAACACAGTCAAGTTTTCCGACCTCTTCCAAGATGGCCGCCAGCGGGGAACTTAGTTTACCATTTGACCTAATGGGAGAATTAATACAAAGAACTTCTACTCGAGAACCACTGAATTGATTTGAATCAAACTTGGCATGAGTGATGCTTATAAGGTGCTGACCATGTGTTCTTACTTATGTGCCGATCCATCATCCAATATGGCCGCCAGCGGGGATGTTAATTTTAACATTGGCCCCTATGGGAAAATGCATACAAAGAACTTCTACTTTAGAACCACAGAATGGATTTGAACAAAACTTGGCATGAATGATGCTTATGATTACATCCAAACTATTACAACCAGGTTACAGATTTCACATATTGATAAACACATTTAAGAAGTTTTATAGAAGATATGAACATTTGGTATCTAAGTATAATGCGATTCGGAAACAGCTTATTACTAAAGGCATTTCTCACCCTCGTTTTTACGGAAATGTTGTTAAAAAAATGTCAAAAAAATGATAAAAATCCAGAAAAACTGGGACGTAACTTACATTCTTTACGTAATAGAGGATATTGACCGGATATACATCATGATTCCGTTAAATTGGCTTTGGGGTCCAATGACCTGAAGATTTACAATTATACTGGCCTCTCACTGATACTGCCGATGTCTACTGAAATCCATGATGATTCTTTACCAAACCCTTCGGGAAGTATTGAATTTGATTATTATTCCGTGGTGCGACAGTGTTTTACCAGCAGGCTAGGCTACTTGAGCTAGCCGACAGTTTAGCGGCGAGCACTCCTCGACCCATCTTTCTAAATTACGTTTTGTCTATTCTTTCCTTTTCAAGATTGTGGTCTTAGAGTTAGTGGTCTACCTGTATTGGGTTTCATTTGTATGTTTATTATACTATAGGGAAACGGGATAGAGAAAGGGGAGGTTTGGGTACCCATAAACCGGTTTAACCCTACCGCTGGCTGTTGCCAGTGCCGGTACCAAGTCCGGCTATCCCGATTTCCTATCGTTATCTATGTTTGTATTTTGTCATTTTATTGTTTTTCTTGTGCAGTTCCCTGGTTGATTGTGACATGTGATTGCAATGTTCGGCCATTGTAAGTATTTCCTGTTACCTTCCTTTCATTATGAGGTGCTGACCAAGTGCTATTACTTTGGTGCCAATCCGTCATCTAACATGACCGACAGCGCTAGCATTGCACTCTTTGGGAAATACACACAAAGATCTTCTAGAGAACTGCTGAATGGATTTAAATCAAACATGACATGAATGATGCCTGTCAGGTGCTGACCAAGTGTCACTAGCTGTGAACTTAATTTAACAAAAGATCTTCTTCTAGAGAACTGCTTAATAGATTTAATCCAAACTTTGTATAAATGATGCTTATGAGAAGTTGACCAAGTGTTGTTACTTCGGTGCTGATCCATCATCCAACATGGCCGCCAGCGATGAATTGGACCCTAAGGGGAAATGCATACAAAGATATCATGGAAAATCACTGAATGGATTCAATTTAAACATTGCATAAATGAAACTTGTGAGATTTTGACCAAGCTTGTTACTTTGGTGCTGATCCGTCTTCCGACATAGCCACCCTTAGTTTAACATTGGACCCAGTGGGACATGCATAAAAAGATCTTCTCCTCTGAAACTGCTTGAACGATTTCAGTAGAATTTTGATATGATAGTCCTTGGGTAACCCTCTTCATAGTTTTATGTTAGATAGCTGCCAGCAGGGAACGTAGATTAACATAGGCCCCTTAAGTTTGGAAACTGCATTCCAAAATCTTCTTTGAAACTGCTTGAACAATTTAAATTACATTTTATTAAAAGTTTCTGATTTTTTATGTACATACACCACCAAAGATGGACCATCAGTTGGGAATTATAGTGCTGCATAGGACGCAGGTGAGCGATACAGGCTCTTGAGAGTCTCTTTTTTATGTGGCACCACTGAATGTGACACAAATAAGCTTTCATAGTTATTGCATGAATAATTGGGAATATTATCTCTTTTAAAATATATATTGCAAGCTCGTGCAATATAAAATTCTACTCGGGACAATATTCCCCAATATTCATGCAATAACGCTATAAAGCTTGTAAACTTTACTCCACCAATTTGTTTACTAATCAGATTATCGACATTTATTTGAAAATGTCTGAAGTCCTAAGTATATAGTCTGATGATACCTCTCTTTTTTCGAACGCCTTAATTCAACCATTTTTACGAGTAGTTAAGACTACATGACTACGAACAAATAAAAAAAAAACAATTTGACCAAAAACAAAAATCAAAGGTAAACTATGTTAATGCTACATTAATGTGCAGTTGCAATCTAATTTATCAAAAAGGTTTATGATTTGCAATAATTAAGGTCTGAAAACCCAATTGATTTTGTTATCATTTTTTTATTCATCTTTTTTCTGGTAGCTACTGTTGACAGCAAGAAAGTCTCACAATAAAATTTGAAACAGTTACAAATGGTTATCGTTATTAGTTTTGTAGATGATAACGTCGACGATGTACGGAATTTTTATTTGGTGTGGATTTTTCTGTTTGTTTTTGTTTTTTGTTTTGTTTTGTTTTTGTTTTGTTTCTGTTTTTGTTTTTGTTTGTTTCTGTTTTTGTTTTTGATTTTGTTTGTTTGTCTGTTTTGTTTTATTTATTTTTTTTNGGTGTTAGACCTGTCCTCTGGACATTATTAAATATGTAAAATTATCCAATTATCCAGACACAATGTGTATAGGTTGATTATCAAAAAGATTAAACCAAACCGTTTGTTGTATGAACAACAATTATTGAAATTCAAATGAAACAACTATATATTTTATTGTTGAAATACCAAGATGATGAAAAATGACATTGAACCTACGGATTTTTGTAGAGTTCATTGGTAATATTCATAAATACTATTTTGTAACGTACTTTCGTTTTTTTTTTTTTTTTTTGTTATGAATAAATACTTACAAATATAAAGGAAGATCATCATTAAGTTTAAAATCCAGTGAATGTTATTTCAAATATATCACCCATTTGACTATGATAATAAGCCAATACAAATATAATTGAACTGACATCAGATTCGCCATGTTTACAACCAAGAATAATGAGATATAATAATAATATGTATATGGATAAACATTGCAGTTTAGGTTCAAAATGTTACAAGGTTTGCATACTCGTTCAGAGCAATCCATCTAAACTAATTGATATTTACAATAACAAATCTATGTCAGTATATTCTTTGCTGTTTTGTTGAGAACTTTCCTCTTATTGGTATTCACCAACCCAGTAGCCAGTACTTCGGTGCTCGCCCGAAAACCTATTTTATTTAAAAATTTGCAATATGTAAATTTAAGAAAATTGTGTTTAAACCTAAGGAGTATCTTGCGCAGCTCTGTCCTTAGATGATTTTGGCTGTCCTACTTAGATCCTATTGGTAATATGTTCTCTATCAGCGTTAGCACATATTTCGGTTCATGGATTTCCAAATGTTTTGATTTGATCTGCACTGATGATACATATGTTGTCGAAATGCGCAATTAAAGAACATAAATTCACAGTAACCTCTGTATTTTGATTTCTCTTAACAAACCTTTTTAAGACATAGAATTCTCTTCAGACACTATTTCATGGTTAGGTATTTTAAAGTGTCCTGCATGACAGAATTTCCCAGCTTAACCATGAAGTAATGTCCACAGCTAGGACAATTTTACATCCATGTAACATTTTATTCTGTCCTACTTTAGGACAATATTTCATAGCTTTGGACACTATTCCATAAAATAATTGCTATACAATATTGTTCAGACGGACAATTTTTGACAAATTGGTCTATTTAAAGATCATTTTTTCCAGGAGCGACATTCCATATACAGATGCCGGAAATAATAGACGATTATATATATGTATGAGGATAAGTAAAGTATCAGACGATCTGTTTTATTTGTATTTTTTAAGTGGTAAGTACATTAATATCAAGGGCCGGAATACCAAAACATTAAATTGATGTATGAGGGGCACACATTCTCTGCAATGAACAGTAAATGAGATATTATTGTAATATTTCAATCTGAGTCAAATTTCAATTGAAAATGAGATTCTCTCGACGTATCCACTTTAATGACACTGTAAATATGTGGATTTTTAACCACATAACCTCCATGTTGTGCCTTCATGTGTCTCGATGTATTTTTAATGTTGATGTTGTAAGGCGTGTTTTCCGACCTTACTTTCTCCTTTTCGGCTTAATTGGCTTACACTTCTGCTTTCAGCACTTATTTTTGAATATTATATTCGTGTAAGAATTGTAGATAAAGGACTGTCAAGCTGACTGGAACTATGTTTTGCATACTCTTGTTACCTTTTAAGTCTATCAAGTCAACGCACACATCAAATCTAAAAACTGATTCTGGATAACCTGTATGTTTTGCAATGAAGCAAAGACCATTCTGTTATATAGTGGGTCTCGATAGGGTATAAGTGGGAAGCGAGATTGGCCTTTTTGAAGTCAACAGAAAAGGGCAAAAAGCACTTAAAAACGGGAAAGGAGGTGAGACGGGAACCACTAAAAAGTGTTCGTGAAACGGGAAAAGTTGCCCTCTTTAAGAGTCTTTATCAAATATATTCCCGCTTTGGAAAAAAGAAAATGAAGAAAAATTGACGGGATTTCGGTAAATTAATGGACCCCACAGAGACCCCTTATATACAGCGATTGTTGCAACACAAGAACTGTAACAAATAAAATATAAAAAGAGCGAAAATGTTGCAAAGGAGTAGATTTCTAAAGGCCACATTTCTGCCTTCAAAACTGAAGAAGAGCTTAAGAGAGAAATATTGTGATTTCCAAAGTCTATAATGTCTATTTTACTCAATGCAAATATTTGTGTATTGATTCAGCATATTGCTTATATTAGCCAAACAAATATTGTCTACACTGGGGAAACCCTTGAAAAAAAGCTGAAAAGTCTAGGCTTTTGCGACATGTTTGGCATATTTAATAATGGTCAACTATGTGTTCTATATATATATATATCATGTAAAATAGTAAATTACAACTTAAGTACAAATATTTTAACTGAGCACATGGTTGGCCACCCACGTTTCAATCAAAAACCAATAAAAATGACAAAAATTCTACAAATGTGAAAATTTAACCATTCTACTCTATTTAAACGTCCGAACAAGAAGTTTTGCAAAATGAGCAAACCAGTGGTCCAAAATAGCCCTGACCGAATCGTGTCTTTGGATTTATGTTGGTATCTAGCATACAAATCTTCAAGAGAGACAGTTCATCCGAAGACCTTTTGGTCTGTATGATTTGCGAAATCCAAACGACATATCTCTTAACGAGTGACGGTTAACGAATTTGTTGAGATTTAATGTATTGAGAGTCGAAAGTAACAAAGAGGGTATGACACGGTTTTGGAAATGGACGAAAGATGGTTAAAAAATTTGATTTCCAGTTGTGTATTTCACCTATGAATCTGGGTCCGTTATCCCAAAATCACGTTCGACAATCCTCTTGGGCGCCGTTTGCCCACTGCCCTAGCTATTCTCACATAGTATACGGAATTACAGACCGATGGTCTTTATTTAGAATAGAAATATTTTTGTGCTTTCGCAAATTGACTAAGTTGATTTTTGTCTCCTATAATCGTATTGGTGTGTATCTTAATTAATTCAGTAAATTTTTATACCCCCCTATTCATTATATATAGTGTTCATTGTGTTTGTCTGCTTGTCTATCCGTCCGTTTGTCAGTTCGTACGATTTTATATCTGCAATTGCTCTTGAAACTACTAGAGGAAATTTGAAGAATCTTTTAGGTCGCATTTATCACTGGATGAAAGTGCATCTACTATTGTGGATTTTGATCTGAACAATTTTTGGGGTTACCCAAATCCATATATTGACCTAGCAATACATTGCCATAAGGGGGCGTTATGTATGCCATCCGCAACTCCTCCTATCCTAATGAATTGAATTTGATGAAACTTTTCAAAGAATCTTTTTCACAGGATGTCATAGTAAACCTCCTATGTATCAGGGAATGCATACGAAGGAAAATGCATTAGTGCCCATTGCGTAAAAATATTTTTGCCAGTGAACAGAAGTATGGTACATCCAGAAATCAATCTCTCTTTTATACTGTTTTATTTTAACAGATGTTTTATTTGTATAAAATGAGGGTGAAATGGTAAAACATGTCGGAAGGTAAATCAAGAAGAAAAGGTGCGTTCATAAGACAAAATAACCACTCCAAAGCCTGATGCAATGACGTATAAAATTACAGTATAACTAATCAAACCGTCATGAATATCAATAAAAATTTCACGAATTTCAAACAACGCAGAATGACTAGGGTAAATTGACCAAATTCCGGACACACTTCTCCGTAAATGTTACTTGTGACCAGCTAGTGTAATACAGAATGTAACGCGACAATCCAAAATCGACTGGTACCATGAACTACTGTTTTAATGCATATGTAGACTTTATTATATGTGCTTTAACTATCATAAACCAGCTTTTAATGGTTCGTTTTTTATAAAGTACGATTTGACCAAAATACGGACAGCATGACCAAAAAGCGGACAGATCGACCAAATTACCGGACACGAGTAAACTATTCAAAAAGTTCGGATTAAAAGACTCCGCGTAACTTTACAGGTGGTCTGGAATAGAGACTTACTTTCCCATGGTTATATCAACCTGCAGAGCCTTTCCGCAAAACCCGTATCTAGTTGACCCGGATATATCAGAGGTTGACCTGGATATATCAAGCGATTCTCCCAACGTTTCAAAGGCAATAACTTTTATTCAAGTTTTCACACGAAATCAATTGGGTAATAATAAACATCTATTTCATTTGCTCTTTCCGATTAATGTATTCTAAACAGAATCGTGGCTACACAAATAGATAAACTAATCGTTAGAAAAATTGTAGAAACTGAGTCGTTGATATATCCTGCAGAGCTATGACGTTTTCACATTATGACGTCATAAAAGCTCCAAGGAACGAAAGAATATCGTAACAACTAGAGGTTGCTGCGACATTCAAAATCGGCATTATTTTGAATAGTTCGGTCAAAATATTTACCCAGTTACAAAACTTTTGCCGATAAAATGATAAAAAAAACTACAAAACATGTTTTTGAAGCTGAGAATTGCTGAAAAGACGAGAATGATATGTACGTCGAATTTCCCGGGCAACTTTTGGAGAATTTTGAAACCTCAGTTCCATAAATACAAATCTAAAATACAAAATAAAGGATGATAAACAAGTTATCAGGCTTTTGACAGCTGATGTACTGTAAAATATCGCCCCGCTCGCCAGAATATGAAGCTTGGGGTTCGTTCGCTACGCTCACTCGCCCCTGTGCTTCATATTCTGGCTCACGGTTTGATATTTTACGCTACATAGCTGTCAAGAGCCCGATACATATTGTTGAATGCTGGTGGTTGTAGTTTTGCTGAAGGAAAACATCAAAGAGCACATCGTTTTATTGCATTTGTAACATGCTTCGATTGTATTTTTGAATTCAGGAGGATATCGTCATACCGTCGATCTTGATTTCTGTGCTCGAATTTCATTGTTATGTGAAAAGAAGAACAAACTTAAGACTATATATTGATCAATCTAAAGCAAACATGCTCATTAAATGATGAATCACGTGACAGCAGGTCCCGTGAGACGTCGCAACGTCAAAATCGCATAACATGCGTTTAACGCTAATGAGAAGGGTAATTGAAAAAGGAAAATATGCCTGAGGAAATCATGGTCGACATAGCAACAGAAGTTTGAAGTCAGGCGGTTCGAAAATGTGATGGTTTGGAAAAAAAGAAAATGTGGATATATTCACTATTTACAACTGCAAACAGAAATTCCGGGTTATGACCTTGACCGTGACCGGATTTGGTTCAGAAATTGTAAAGAGGCATTTTTGGACATAATGTTAATTCCTACGTGTAGAAAATACAATTCAAAGTCTAAGAGCTGTGGTTTCCTGCTAAAAAGTAAAATATTATTTATACTATAACTAATCCGAGATTCTGATTATCGCAAAATATTCAACGAATGATCGAATAACGCAGTAATTCACGAATGCGCGCAGCGCATGAGTGAATTACAGCGTTTTTCGATCATGAGTTGAATATTTTCGATAATCAGAATCCCGAATTAGTTATTGTTTTTATTATATAGACCTTTTCAAATAAAATATAGCGGTTTAATTTAAGATTCATTGTATGAACTACGTTTTCTATGTTAATCCGTTGCGACGTTTACTTAACAACAACGTTGACAACGTCTATTGTGACGTCACTTCCTAGAGTGAAATTATGGAAAATAATTTCACAGTTAATTATCACTTTTCTTTCACTGAGAAATTTCAATCTTTCACCGCAATCTATATAATAAATTTGATTAAATCTGTATCGTCTCTTTTGTTGAGTAGTATATATTCTTATTGTCTTGACGGTCTTTTTGTCTAGCAAAAAACATGACTGAACCACAAAATACCGAAGTTTACTGCAAATCAGTTTAGATTCTGCATATGGCCATTTCGACAACTTGGAGTCTCTTCAGTGCAGATCACATCATAACATTTGGAAGACCATAAACCAAGCTACATGTATATAAAATCTTAATATAGAGAAACTATATCCAAAAGGATGACAATGATTGTAAGAATTCACTTTCAAATATTTTATAATTTTGATTATCCAAATAGGACGAGAGAGCGAGAGAGTAACAAAGAATTATCACTGGCGCTGACTGATTTACTACTATTGGATTCTCCTTGTGTTTGTGAGAGGAGTGTCATCAATTGCAGGTAGCACGGTCATATGGGACGACCCTAGGATAACTACAAGATGAAGAATAACGACAAATTAAGCAATTCCCATTCCTTCAATTTACAGTATAACAACATGCCACTCTTCTACCGTGTCAACTGCTTGATTAGAAACAACTGAATTAAAGGCATATCAAAAAAAGATTACAAATTGTAGTATAATCATGTATTTGAGTCCAAGCGTATAATAAATATGTAATAAATATACATAAACTGTGTAAAAAATATTGTCACTAAATATTGAAATCGCGGTATCTCAGCCAATTCTCTATATCGGAACATACAACCACACAATTTATTTAAGGTTTTTACTTGTGGCAATTTTAATGGGTTTTTTTTGTTGCTTTTCCTGCCTTTTCTTATTTTTTTCTGCTTGTAAATGCTGTTTTTTTTCCTTGTCTTGTTTAGCTTTCATTTTTAGCTCATAGCACTGATCCGACGCTAAAACAAAGAAGTTCTCTTTATCTAAACTTTTTCTACATGATTTTGCAGTTTTGAACTTTGGCAGAGAGAAGAGATCATCTGTGTTATTTTGGCTGTTAAAGCCTTGTTCAATTTCACATATGTTATTATCTATGGATTTATTTTGATCTTCCGACTTGCTTAAGTCCTTGTAGTATTTCCATGACTGAAAAGGTGTATCTTTCTTATCTGCTAAATCACGACCTGCATTATATGCTTTATTATATTTGGACAGAGTGGTGGAATCAATTACCGACTCTACTACAGCTAAAGCTTCTAAAAACTGCAGTTCTGTACATTACTGATTTCTGTGGGTGATTTAATTTCTGTCCCTGTATTTAAAATGCCTATGTCTAGCTCTAGCGGTAACTCAAGAAGAGGCATATCAGATGGTACACTGATATCCATCAAAATATTAGCTTCTGAATCAATAGTTTCTTCATTACAAGTCGCATTTCCAGATACTATATTCGATGCAATCTGTAATAATTTCTGCTCGTTGTATTGGGTAGTATCTTTTCCTTCCATTACATTGTTTGTGACTGAAATAATTCCATTTTCATTGTTTGCGCTCTCTACATTGGGTGTTTCATACAGTGAACTTGGTGCATACGCATCTTGTGGTATGATATCCGGATTTAGAGGGAAAATTCCCGCCGCCCTGAAACCGCTTCTTATGTTTTCTGGTGTAGCAGAACATTCCCAAGCTTTCCGCAGCATTCTAAAAAACTGACCATGGCCAATAGTTAAACCTGTGGAGTTGAGAAAGTCTTGGCAGGCTGTATTCCAGTTTTTCTTAAATGGGCCAAACACAGACCTACAATATCAAGAAAGAAGAAGATTTGGAAAGAATGTCTAAAGTCTGTTTGTAGCTCCCTGTTCTGAAAATGACTAGAGGACTTATATTTGCCACGTTCTACACCTTAAGGAAACAAGAGGCTCTCAAGAACATGTATCGCTCACCTGGACTATGCATGGCTGACATTGAGAGATGAACGGCATTATTTTATTTTAAACATATTTTATTATCAAATACATATAATGATACATAGGATTAGACACAAGTTACACAACTTACGAGGTCTTCTCCTTTACAAATGACAAAATACAAAACACACAGTATATTACAAATAGATTTTTTAAGTCAAGTATGATAAGTTAGAAAGAGAGAGAAAAAAAAAATAGCATATAACTATATGGATCCAAATTGTGAAAACTGCCGCCGCCAACAACCCGCCCACAACACCTGGATGTAACGTTTAGTACTTAGACAAATCTTCTAGTATCTACGATGTATTTTTGCACTAATAAAATCAAGGCACAGTTTTGTTCATATGTTAAAATTGGATTTCCGAAAAGAATATGATTTATATTTGGTTGGATATCAAGTTCAAAAAATCCATTCAACAAGGATACTCGTTGTTGGTTGAATTTTCTGCAAGAAAGAAAGTAGTGTTCTACAGATTCAATAATTTGATTTCCACAGTCACAATAACAAGAATCTATAATATTACATCTAAATAGATCACCTTTTAGGCCACTACACCTTCGTCTCAATCTAGTATGCATTATACTAGCAAACCTAGAGCCAATATTGAGATATGCGGGAATTTTTTCAGATTCTCTGTAAATACTTTTGAGTTTGCTCTTAAATAAACTTGGAGTGGAAGACTCTCGGACGGCATTTCCAATAGGTTTCATAGTTTAAACTATGTTCCATGCTGAAGCCACCTTGGACAAGATCTTTGAATGATACTTTTCTCATACAGTCCAATGTTAAAACGAAGTTCTCCGCTGGCGGTCATCTTTGATGATGCACGGACCTGTCAGATACAATTTTTGGAAGGAACCATCTGAAGACCGTTGTGACTAAGTTTGGTTCTTATTGGACTCGTAGTTTCCGAGAAGAAGACCTTTGATTTACAAAAACAGGATGTCTTTTTTCCCATTAGGTCCATTGTTAAAACAGCTATTCCCCGCTGGTGGCCATCTTGGATGAAGTACGGACCTGTCGGACTAGTAGCTTTTTTGGAAGGGACCATCTAAGGACTATTGTGACTATACTTGGTTCTAATTGGAGTAAATTTTGTAGCAGTTTCTGATAAGATCTTTGATTATGTTTTCCCATAGGGTCCAATGTAAAAACTATGTTCCCCGCTGGCGGGCCTGACGGATGCAATTGTAGGAGGGGATCTACCAAGGACTACTGTGTTCAAATTTGGTTCAAAATGGCCAAGTGGTTTCAAAGATCTTTGAATGAAAAGTTTACGGTCGATGACGGACGGACGACGGACCCGAACTGATGGCTAAAGCTCACCCTGGCAAAGCCAGGTGAGCCAAAAAAAAACGTTGAGAGTTCAAAATATCAAACACAATATATATAACAAAAACACATTCCCGTATGCACAGGGCCTTGTAGCCAATCAGAAATGTTAAATATCCATGCATATCTTTGTATATACTTAGTATACAGAAAGCAACACCGTCTGTCTTAACGTGGTTAATGTTACTGTTATACTATGTTTCATCATAAAAGCCAGTAAGTTATATAGCTATACTGATTGAGAGAATAGGAAGCACAAAGAGGAACACTTGTCAGATGTAACAGTGATCACCAACTAATTGTTGGATGTCTTCTTGAACTTACTATGAGGTATGAGCACTTCGTGTGCTTATTGAATTTGAACTTTCCGTTCAAGTCAGTGATGTGGCCTCGATATGAAGAGCATGATATCATTACTTTGTATACTAGATGGGATTTTTTGTCATGCTTATAGTATACATAACCTTTTGCTAGTATTTCCAAAAGGTATGCTATGATTGAGACATGTATGTCTTTTGTACAATAGTTTACTCCTTGAAACACGTGTACAGCATAGATAAGCGTTGCCACAATTGGCATTTTCTTCTGCACTTTTTATAGTTACAATACTGATATATATACTGTAGTTTCAATGGTAAAAATTAGACTAGTTTCAATGGTTAAAATAAGACTACCTGTCCAACGGCTGAAGCCAGTGAGATGTGTGAGATGGTAACTCCACTAATGTAATGTTGTTTGCCCTGGCTTCTTCAATCATTTCGACATTATTATGGGAATCATGTCCATCTAAGACCAGCATCTGAGGTCGCTGATTTCCAATATTTGGAAGGAATGCTTGTCTAAACCACAGCTTTGCTAACCCCTTAAGGAATAAATTCAATTAAAACATTTTTATAGGTGTTGTATGCAAAAATATGTATACAATACTAGCTATATGGTGTGAGGTTCCTCACTGTGTTGAAGACCGTACGGTGACCCCTAGATGCTTTGTTTTGGGTCGTTTTAACCTGGATATGGAATGTTGTCTCCTTGACATTTACCCCATTTCCTTTCTTTTTCATATACATTATGGCGAAGGCGCCAACATCTTCAATCGGAATAAGATCGACTAATTTTTTTGAGAACTGCATTGAAGACAATGAATTCTGCCAAAGTTCAACGGAACCATCCAGCGTTGACTCCATAATTGATTATTAATGGACAATGATATTGTTAGTTTTCTCAATGTTGACTTGATAATTATGCATACGGGACTTTCGAGATAGGAATCTCGCATAACTCAAGGCGGAACCGGTCACCCTCGATACTTTGCACCGTAATGTTGTACTACAGATAAGAGAAGTTATATTAGCATTGTGAAAATTACAATTGTCCCAAGAGAGATTGTGTGGGAAGTGTATTAACTTATTCTAAGGATAGCCATTTCCAAAATGGCAGCCTTTGCAATCGAAGAAAAGCAGAGAAAAGGCAGAAATCACATGTGCTCAAAACTGCATAAAACTTTACATGAAGTGTTTTTCAGCTTAAATATCCAACATGATGGATACTGTTAAGGAAACCGAAAATTCTAGAAGAAAATAAAGTGCTTAAAATTGAATGACACTTTACACAAAAGTAGTAAAAATGTATTGAGTTCGTAATCATTTATGAATTCGTTTGAGAGACCTTTATGTTTGCATCCGATCACAGTTATCTTTTGTTATATAAGTGTCAAGTCGCAGTTCATGATCGGCAATACCGAGAGAAATTATTATCGCAGTAAATCCTGCTGGAGGCCATCTTGGGAGATATGCCGAGTTCAGTGCAAGACGCTTTTTTAAATGACTATTGTGACTGTTTGGTTCCAATTTTGCCTTATGGTTTCAAAGTAGATCTTTAAATGACAAGTTCAGGGGAAAAAAGCTCTTTTTGACTATAGTCATGCGAGCTAATTCCAGATAAGAGTGCATCTTTGTATTTTGAATGAGTTGCACAGATTTTTTTATTGAAGTTAAATAAAAATGTCTTGAATATGCAGTGCAATTTAGGTCTAATTGCCAAATATATGTACCTGTTTTGTCCATCCTGAATCAGAGACACTGATCATAGATTGAGGAGGAGCATTTTCTGTATCATATCCTTTTATAACGTTTTTACTTTTTCCCTTTAAAATAACATGGGGTGGTAGTTTTTCTCCCGCTGCATTCACGCATGCAATTATAGTTTTGATCTCCCTTGACAGAGATGACTTGCCTGAACTGTTTTTGAGCCTTTCCTAAAATCAAATTTTGCAATTGAATATAAACATACACATTTTAGTCTTATTTAGAAAACAGCGTGTTGGCAATCGGCACAAATTTTGACAGAAAAACCAAGTTATTAAGCATATTGAATATAAAGTTATACACGATTTGTTTATTTATTGTACAGAAAATCATCTTTCTTTTCTGTTACATATATGTTTAGAAAATAAGGCACAGACAGATACACGATACATCAAAAGATATGTCCTTTTAATATATAATTGATTTGCTGAATCTTTATTATTTTCCTTCATGCACATCTTAAAATTTTGTATTATATCACAGGATTTTCACTTACAAAGAATGATTGACAAACAGACAAATGAGTGATTGCCGTTTACTTTTTCGAAAAAAAAACTTTGTTGAGTTTCTACTAATAAGCTTTTCAGAATAGCTCTCTGTTTTATATAAGAAAACTGTAGAAACATTGTTAAATGGCCAAAAACATGGATAAAAAAATTACACTTTTGCCACACATATGCCGGTTTACGTGGTTTATGACCTATCTAATGACCTGAAGCTTTTTGTTCCTTTAGGTCTTTGCTTCAAACTATATGCAATGCCTATGCAATTTCGTTAACGTCAGATAATCAAAAGTCAGTTCTCCGGAAAGCCGAGTAAAGAATTAAAATAAGAGATTCTCAAGAGCCTGTTTCGCTCACGTTGGCTATTGCCTTCTGAAAATTCCAGAGCAATCAGTCTAATATTATATTGCAACTGAATGGCTTCTACCTTAGAAGACATAATAACCATAAATATTATCAACACAAATGTTTTGAAAAGGGCCACCCATATACTAATGTGGCCATTGTTGCTGTGGTTTCCGAGAAGACTTCTAAATGCATAGACCTTTGCAAACTTTATTCTCGGCTGACGGCCATATTGGGCGAGAAAGGAACATAAAAATCACAAACAACCCAAGGACTATTTCGACCAAGAATGAATGTAGGTTTCATAAAAGATCTATTCATGTAATCCCCATATTGCCATATGTTTCATTTATATGCTCCCCACTGGCAGCCATCTTGGATTAGGTGTTAAAAGCCAGACACAAACTTTGAAGGGGACCCTCTAATGACTATTGTGGCCGACCAAGTTAGGTTTCAGGGGAGAAGAATTTTGGATGAAAAGTTAAGGACTACGGAGGACGGACGTTAAGTGATGGCAAAAGCTCACCCTGGCATCGCCAGGTGAGCTAAAACAGTTGTAAAACCTAGGCTACATATCTGAAACAAAAAAAAATGTTCATATGAAACGTACACGAGAATTCAGAGAACTAAGGTAAAGAGAAAACTATAATCATCACCTTGCCAGCACCTTCCCTGGTCGATGTGCTAGCTGTACTCCCGTTACATTCATATTCCACATGCATGTTCCATTTACAATTCCTGTTGTTTGCATACTTTCCCAAATGGCATCAAAAAACAACTGCACACTATTTCTAGTCATACCCTTATGCCTTAACCCCGTTGTTCCCTCGGGCTTCTCAATCTTATTTTTTCTTCTTTAGTTCTTTTTTTCATCAGCCGCCACCACTTGTCGGATGGAGATTTGTTCTTGAATGGTTTTTTCCTCTGAATTGCCAAATCTCCTGCAAACTTAAAAAAATTCTGTTTACTGAAACCAATGCCAAGCCTTGCCCTTTCAATGGCATGGTTTTGTTGTGATACAAAAATACTCTCAATATAGTCTCACTTTATTTCCAATAAAAATTGATAAAAATTCGATATCACTAAAGAATTAACTAGGTCAACTTGTTTCTACCTGAATTCTACAAGGTCATTAACTTTCATCAATATTCTAGGAAACTTAATTACATTCTAGTGTGTTAAACGAAGCAAGAATATTTTTATCGGAAAAATCATAATATAAAATTCTAATTAACCTATCTTACGTAAAAAGGATGAAAATATTTCATTGGTTTATAAACTTCTCATTCCTAAAATAAGAAATAAGCGTCACGCTAATGACGTGACCATATATAAGCAAAACACCCTTGCTTTTTCACACAAGATAGATGCGCAACAACATCAAGTGCTTTTCCATAAGAGAGAAGCGCAACAACATCAAATGCTTTTCCACACAAGATAGATGCGCAATAACATCAGTTGCTTTTCCAAAGAAGAGCAAAGCACACAAACACCAGCGTAGATAAAAATGTAGTACAATTAGATAACTTTAAAATGTGGGTGGGGTCGGGAATGTATTATCTGGATTTTAACATTGAAACAAAGGAAAATAAAGATTGCTAACAAATATGTTATAGACTTGTACTCATTTATATTGAACTTCCCGACTAACTGTTGTAACATCATACAGCCGCCAACAACTAGTGATCATGGACATACCAACATCATGGAACAACTATTTCAATATGAATAATAACGAACAAATATAAACATCATTTTCTCTATACAACATGAACATGTATTTTTCTATACAACAGTTTACTAACTTGTTTTCGTCCTCTTCACTAAGAAGAGAACGTCTACCCGGCTTTGCTCCTGTGTACTTCCCTGAAACTCTATCTGACAATGTAGATTTTGGTACTCCGTAGTGTTTTGCAGCCTTACGGAGTCCCATATATCCATTTTTAATTTGTTTGACCGCCTCGGTCATGTCCTCTTCTTTCCATTTTTTACGGGGAGACATAACTGTACAATAAAAATATAATGCATAAATTGATTAATGTATCCTTTAATAAATTTTTAAAACAGCTCAGACAAATGTTTGAGTTAAGAAATTTCACTAAACAATTTTAAAAGATAGCCCTATGTCTCTAAGCATTATTTGTGTTTCTCGTAATTTCTCTTCACAACATCTGAATCCCATATTGCACATTTGAATCATGCCAATCCATTTGTTTTTAAATTCTGCGGGTGTTTTTGGTTTGACATAAAATCCTATGTTGTTTGCAACACCAGATGACATAACCTTCGCTACTTTCTCTGCGTATTTCCTTTGCAGATATCCCACTTTTCTGTCTGTATCTTTGTCATGAATTGCCACGGCATGTTTATCATAAGTGTTATCGGCTTCTCGTTTCAGTTTGTATCAAACTCCAACTCTGAGTTCTTTTGCGCCATAGTGATGCATGCCAACTGCATAAACTGTGATAACGACAGTCTTAAAGGCCATTTTCAATCTACAATATAATTCTCGGACTTAAAAAATTCGCAAAAATGAAATAAAATTTTTCGAATCGACATGTTTCTTTTTAAATTGTAAATTTATTTTCTGCAGATGGCCATTTCGACAACTTATGTCTATGATAAGATTCAATCGCCGCGTCCCATACACTGGATTCGTGTCGCTTTTCGTACGAGTTATGCCTGATAACCTGGATGAAGATACATAGAACCTTAATATTTGACATGCATTTTTCGAACACTGTAATAATTTGTTTTAAAAAAGGGATTTCAGATTCTTCGCTCAAGTAAAGACTAGTAAGGTGGGGTTTGCAAGTGTGTCATTTCCAACGATTTATGAAATGTGTGGCCCATATGATCCACTTTTCGTTTTATTATGATTAGATTGCATTAGAATGTGGATTATCAAGACTATCAATCTATCTACATTAGACTCAAAATTAAAGGCCATTACAGTTTTTTGTATATATAGAGTCAGAGAAGTTTTTCCCGGTCATTTTTGATTGAATGATTGATTGATTGATTGATTGATTGAATGAGTGATGTTTTACGCCAACTTAAGCAATATTTCAGCTATACTATCGTGGCGAGAACTGTAACTGAAGTATATTGAACGATTAGGTCATTTTTGGAAACAAGGCCGTCTATATTTTTTTTTTTGTAAGTTGAAACAGTTTATTCTCTGTATTGTGTGATTGTCTAATGATCTCCAATACACATTATTCCACATTTTTCATCATACAGTAAATAATGAACATTTCGCAAACAGAAATGAGATGCCCGACATCGTTTCCGTCATTTAGAATTATGTATATTTAATCTTTTGTTTATTCAATATGCTCCATTTCACAATGACCAAATTACCGGACATTAAAACCAACTGTCCGGTAATTTGGCCGTCGAATTTCATTTTTTTTAAATATGATATTCGAGATTGTCTTGAAAAATGGTTTTTACTTTAAAATGTAATTTATTTTATTACTAAATAAAATCAGTTATTTCGGAATTTTTATACTTTGACAATGTTAAAAATACGGAAAATGTTGACGGAAACTTAGTCTAAAATTAGAATTTTCAAAAAATGATACTCACCTTTGGAGGTCAAACTTCAACTTTTCGACGTTGGCGGGCAAACGTCAGTGTGGATAAAGGACAGATAGTAATTTGTCACAATTTATTTTCATATACAAGAAATCCGTTTTTGGTCTTAAATAACCGATTCTAACCCGTTTTATCGCGAAAAACATTCCGAGAAAAGTGTCCGGAAAATGGTCATGTCCGGAATTTGGTCAATTTATCCTAATCGAGTTGAAAAACTGCATTCCGCAACGAGTTTCATCCACTGCGTTGGTTGACACGAGGGACCTTTTTATTAATATTCTTGACGGTCGATTAGTTATGTTTTTATTTTATAGATTTTCTACTCAAATACTTAGTTTCTAGATGCAGATATTTTTTTTTTTCATTTCAATGCGCCATTTGTTAACTGGCAACAACATTGACGAGAAACCCACCGTGGCTAGAAATCTTTTATTTTCACCGGTGACAATATGAGATGTATTTAACTGAGACAACTCGATAGAATACCCCTATCTATATAAGGGGACGACCATTTGATATTCTGGGGGGGGGGGGGGNGGGGGGCTGGAGGATTTTGTTTGGAAAATTTATTTATTTTCGCCTGGCAGGTAGCAAATAATTTCATTTTCAGGACTGTTGCAACCAAAATATTTATTTTCAACATCACAAAGGCAAAATTATTTATTTTCATATTTCTTTTGACGAAAATTTGTATATACAGACATTTATTTTTTTTTTTCATTTTGCATGATAGCTGATATTGGTCAAGGGTTGATACCATGTGATATGGATTTTGGCCTTTTTTTTAATCATACACTAAAACATTCCTTTTATTAACTATGATGCCAGGCCATTTTGACGTTTATGTTGTTCAATCAATATCATTTGACATGAGAAATACTATATAAAAAAAAGACAAAATACACAGATTTTTTTCGTATGTATATTGCAAGACAGTAAAAATTGAATCAGGGATTAGAAACTTTATCTTTGAAACTTTGCTCTAGTTTTCTTTTGAAACATAAACATCGACAGTATTAACTTCAAAAATATATGGGAAACCATAATCCAAAATGAGTCAGAAAGAAGTACTCATTACCAAATATATGGAAATAGGAGGTCAAATCCAGTACAAAGGACATCTACTGAGTGGATTTAAATTTGAGGTTACTTGTATAACTAGAGCCTTAACGTTAATTATATATATATTTTACTGAGCCTTATGTGTACAAATCTTTTATATAATAATAAAGAAAAAACAAAACCACTTGAAATTCTCAAATCATCCTCTGGCAATGAGTTTTCTTTTTTAAGAACCTGTATGGGTCTATAATTTCTCAGTTTTGTAAAAGTTGTCCTTTTTTGGAGAAGGTATATCGATATAGCAATAGCGGAGAAATTCTTTTATCTAATTATATGTCACCAGGCCAATAATCGTAAGAAAATTCATTTACATTTTTGTTCACCACATGAATATATATATTACAGGGCAAATTGGAATTAAGGAGGATCCGGAATCCTCCTAGGCCAAACTGGAAGTCTGATTTCTCCTAGGACGAATTGGAATTCTGATTTGCTCTGGTTTTAATCCAGTGTAAATTGGTATTCCAATTTCTACTAGGACATATTGAGATATCCAGAATTGCCCTAGGAGGATTCCGGATCCTACTGACTTATAAAACAAGAGCTGTCGCTGAATGGCAGCCAGATATTCCCCCCCCCCCGCTCATTGAACCCTGAATCAATATGGTAAGTAAAAAATTTAAGTGGGCGTTGACACAATACAGGTGTGTTACAACTGTGAGTTCTTTAGGAGGAGTTGCACTTACTAGGTTACCCATACATAGGGAATCTATGAAAAGTCAAATATCAAATTACCTCCCCTTCCTAGTTTCCGACAATAATAATATTCCTTCATGCACATCTCCATATAGTGTTCTTCCCTTGTGTAAAGTTTCATCAAAATCCTTTAAGTGGTGTAAAAGGAGTTGTGCTTGCAAGGTAACTCGCACATAGAGAATCCATGAAAAGTCGAAGTCAAATTAACTCCCCTTTCCAGTTTCGAACAATAATTATATTCCTTCATGCACATCTCAATATATTGTCCTTCCTTTGTGTAAAGTTTCATCAAACCCCTTAAGTGGTTTTAGAGGAGTTGCGCTTACCAAGTAACCCATAAATAGGGAATCTACGAAAAGTCCAAGTCAAATTATCTCCCCTTCCTGGTTTCAGACAATAATTATATTCCTTCATGCACATCTCCATATAGTGTCCTTCCCTTGTGTCAAGTTTTATCAAAATCCTTCAAGTGGTTTAAAAGGGATTGCGCTTACAAGGTAACTCATACATAGAAAATCTATGAAAAGTCAAAGTCAAATTATCTCCCCTTTCTGGTTTCGGACAATAATTATATTCCTTCATGCACATCTCCATATAGTAATGTCCTTGCATTGTGTAAAGTTTCATCAAAATCCTTCAAGTGGTTTAAGAGGAGTTGCGCTTACAAGAAGAGTGGACAGATGGACGGACAGACGGACAGACAGACAGGGTGATTCCTATATACCCCCCAAACTTTGTTTGCGGGGGTATAAAAATGTAATATAGTTAATGAACAACGTCACAATATAAGATATACCCTGTAAGTAGATTTCTAAATTTAAGTAGTACTTGTAAAAAGTTTTATTTCATTGCACATATATTTATATTTGATCTTTGGACTATAGACAAATTAACTTTTAACCTCCAGTAGTCGGGCGAGGTAACACATTCTAAATCCCTTTATAGAATATTTTCCAAAGATGGTATAACGAAAAATCATTTTACAAAAGAGGATCTTATTGGTATAAAGTCTGTATATTTTCCGGGTATACATGCTGTAGACCCTACTGCACTGACTGAGAATTCGCTTATTCAAGCAAAAATAAATCACAATCAAGATTGTCAATGTGTGTATGTGCGATTGCAATGGCAAATGTAATACTTTCAGGTGTTCATGTCGGAAAGCTAAATGTTCCACAAATGTTGCAATAGATAGGTATGAGGTTAGGAAAAGATTGTAAATATGTTGCACTAGAAATTGTTTCAATCAGCAAATACTGGAATCATTAATAAATATTCGATTTTATTGTTTGTTTATCTTAATTTGATTAATAAAAGAAACTTAACTGGTTTTAAATAATAGAAGGATCCAGAATCCTCCTAGCAATAATATTTAGTATGATTCTGGATCATCCTAGAAAATCAGTACTATCCAGAATCCTTCTAGGGCAAATCAGAATATTTCAATTTGTCCTAGTAGAAAATATTTTTGGAATTATAATTTACACTGGACTAAAGCCAGGGCAAATCAGAATTCCAATTTGTTCTAGGAGAAATCAGAATTCCAATTAGCCCTATGAGGATTTCCGGATCCTCCTGAATTCCAATTTGCCCTGTAACATATTCATTGGGTTACCTTCTAAAAAGGGAGACAACTAGCATTCTTTAAAGTGGGGATTGTGAATATAATTTCATGAATTAAATATATAATAGACCTGAATCAGGGGCAGATCCAGGCAATCTGAAAAGGGGGCTCCAATTAGAATTGAAAGGTAATTTCGCTGAGCGGAGCGAGGCGCGAAAATTTTTGGGTTTATTTTTCAGTAAAACATTGAAAAATACATTTTTGTCAAAAAGGGGGGTTCCAAGCCCTGGAACCCCTCCATCCCCTTCTTGGATCAATCAATGTGAAATTCCAAACTATTAAAATAACATGCCATGCATGCTGGTCCAAATTATATAAACTTCACTTGTACTCCTTAACAAAACACTAATATATACAACTGTATATATACATATAGACATTCATATATAGGGTCATATAGTATTAAAACAGCCCTTTAAAAGTCTGCTGATGTTCACTATATGGGTAATATTCCTGTGGATATTGCACAAAAAGAAAACTTCCAAAAATCGAAAACAACTGTCCTGTTTGATATGTTTGAAAAACAAAATCTGGCCCGCATCTGGCCCGATGCGGGCCAAGAAAAATTTCCTGGCTCTGGTAAAAATCCCAGGCCATCCTGAAAATCAAACGGACCGTGCCTCAAGACATAATATTTTCAGTTTTGAAAAATCTTTCAAAAATATTCAGTTTCAGTAGGTTGTTGGCAAAACTATTTATTTTCAAACTATCTTCAGGCAGAATATTTATTTTCACTAAAGCCAAAGCAAAATTATTCATTTTCAAAATCCTCCAGCCCCCCCCCTCCCCCAGAATATCAAATGGTCGTCCCCTAACACTGTATTATACTTTGAAACATAAGATATGTCAGAATCAGGGGTAATTTACTAATTTGCATAGCGGCCTTCTTGTAACTCCTGCTTGTCGGTCATGTTTAGTTGAAATGCATAGGGGAGATATTGGAATTTTGCAAAATTATCCAATAATACACTTCAGAACATGACATTTTTACTGTAGAAGCCATTGTAAAACTGCCAAGTAAGCTATCTATGACAGAAAAATACACATGAAAGATAAATATATAGCAAATTTGTCCGCATATGACTGTGAAATATAACTCGCATAGATTCATAAACAGTTGTCCCTTCTAATTTACTCAAGGAAATTCGCGGCCAAATTAAATTGAAAATGTGTAATTCCAAGCTTTCCAGCGACGAAAATCCTTCTACATACCGGTTTTAACCACAATTTCTATGTTTTAAAATTCCCAAAACAAAAACTTTTCATAACGGAAAATAATATTAATACAGTAATTTTAGAAAAAAGACGGGGTAGTATGAAAATAATCCGGAACACTGAGATGTACTTTCAAAGTTAAAGTTTAATAAAGGGAGGTAATTTACCAAAAAGGGCATGGTCACGTGATTTTATCTCATGAATAAAATACCCCCGATTCTTCCTTTTGATCCTTTTAATTTGTCAAATTTTTCCAAAATTTTAATTTTTTCCCTCGAGATAGTAAACGTAGGTTTTCAGCATGCGAGCTTACCGAGATTTTGCTATCGAGGGGGAACACATATTTTTAACTCGCGAGATAGCGGAATGGGGTTTTTCTCCCTTGAAATATGTGTCAAACGAGAAAAATTTTTACTGGCAGTAAATCTCTTGGGGAAATTTAATCAACACCCTTTATGTAAAAAGGTCATGTGCACATTTAACCAACTTCTGAGATTGGGAGAAACTGAGTTAAACATTGTACTGCTGTTAATCTTAGTAGTTTTTGCCACGAAGTGGAAATGTTTTGTGAACTGAGTTGTGGATTTCAGTTATTTATTTGTGTACTATTTAATTTCCAGACATTGATACTGTAGCTACACCTAATGACCGTCTGTATAACCCAGCACATGATCAACAACCATCAGATTCTGATCCCTGTACCACATTTTGTTCCTACACAGACATACCTAACAGTGATGTACGAAAGTTGGAGAGATTTGGTAAGCATATTTTGTTTCAATCATTCGAGAGGTCTCGATTTTCTAATTGTGACATAAACTGCATTGTTAACTAGCATCAATGTCAAGTAACATTTTAATAAAGATTTTAGAAATGGCAATCACATTCGACTACGTCCTCAAATATTTTGGTTGAAAATTATTCAGTTCTCAACAGAATGGAAAATGTTGAGGTGTCCCAAAAATTAAATGTAGTATATCATTACGACAACTTCGCTGAAGTTGTTATACAATTGTTTAAAGATATTTGATTGTCCGTTGAAAGATAAAACTACATACAGAAGATTGAAATAGAATTCAAGAAATTTTCCCCGAGAATTAAATGCTTAACATCAATTATGAAATTGTTTTCATAATGCTTATTTTTAGAAATTTTACTATATGCCAGTCAGACCTTTTTTGAGGGGGTGTTTTTGTTTTGTTTTTGGGGTTTTTTTTTTAAGTTTTTTTTGGGGGGGGGGGTTGTTTTTTGTTTTGTTTTTGTTTTTGTTTTTTGTTTGTTTTTTTTTTTTTTTTGCTGTTGTTGTTTTAATTTCTTATTTTTTTTGCAATGTTGAGATGTCAAAAATTACCAATTATTGACAAAATAAACGATACCAACTAAAATTTATCAGATATTTATATCAATCATGATTCTTATTATCAAGTTGTAAAAAATTTTGATAAGACCTAAGAAGTATCTCCCTCTTTCATAGATCTGTCCTTAGTTGATTTTCGCTTGTCTGATTAGATCCTAATGATAATTTGTTCTCTTCAGTATTTTGTTATTTGTTACCACTGCGTCGATGCCACTGCTTGTGGACTGTTAGTCCCCAGGGGTATTCACCAACCCAGTACCTAGTAATTCGGTGCTGGCCCGAAAACCGATTTTATTTGAAAACTTGTCATATCTAAATTTAAGAAAATTTTGATAAAACCTAAGTAGAATTCCCTCTTTCATAGCTCTGTCCTTAGCTGATTTTGGCTTGCCTATTAAGATCCTATCAGTAAGTTGTCCTCTATTAGCTTTTACACATATTTGGTTCATTGATTCTCAAATCTTTTGATTTGATCTGCACTTAAAAGACATCAGTTGTCGAAATGCGCATATGCAGAAACTAAATTCACGGTAACTTCGGAATTTTGTTATTTCCTACAATTATGAATTGAATATATATATATATGTACATAAAAAATGTATTGGACGATGATTATCGTAAGTTTTTAATGAATACTTCAGGAGAGAGACCCAAAACATTCGGTTAGAAGAATTGCATTGTACAATGTTGAATTGAAAAAAAATGCCGGTTTGGTATCTATTAAGATTGTGAACAATATTCCATTCCAAAATTATCGGTATTTCGATACAATTCGATGATGAGGCTATGTCTTTTTTGACAATTTTAATTAGTTGTATATGGGCATGAAACTCACATTTGTGGCGGTGGTGCCACTGACGTCATATGAAGTGACATAACTGGAAGTCAGGTGATGGAAGCGACAGTTACATGTCCAGAAGTTGAAGCTGCAAGGTTGCAGATGCACAATAGCCGAGTTGTCCTAAATTAGGCTCAATGCAACCTGTAAACATCTAATCAAGGCTGGTATTTCACATCCCTTATTTTACGGTAATGTTTACATAAGAGTAAAAAATACTTAAACTCGCCTAACAAACTTATAAAACCTTTAAATCGTCTAATTCAGAAGGGTTATAATTACCGTATTGTCGTCAAGTCGTTACGTATGGCCTTCTTTGGTATTAACATTGATTTTTTGATAGGGTCTTTGCATTTTAACTAAACACATTCTAAATTTCTTAAATCTGTATTGCATGGACACGGGTTATGTATTCCGGTATATGCATGAAATCATTATGCTAAACTCCTCACAGGAAGGGATCTTGGTGGAATCTGTATACTGAGGGTACATAACCTACTTTGTCAGTTGGTAATGGGTCTGGAGCTGGCATGTCAGTTAACTGCTAGTAGTCTCTTGTGATTTCATGTTTATGTCCGTATATTTAGTTCTTTCTGTTTCATTTTTCACAATTGACTCAGTCCTGTTGCCAACTGAATTTTATTGTTGTTACGATTGTTTTTTGATTTATCACATTGGCTGTAGGGGGAAGGTTTGGGCCCAATAAAACTAGTTTAAACCCGCCGCAGCAAGTTTGCGTCTGTCCTAAGACAGGAAATTTATTAAGCCTTTGTGTGTCTTGTCTTTTTTCTAGTTCGTTTACTTTATGTCTGTAGGAGTCTAGGATGATGTTTATTTCGCTGAACTTGATTACTCTTTATTCAGGGGCCGACTCCGACCTGCCATTGGGTGTGGGGTTTTCTCACCGTTCATTGAAGATCTTATGGTAGCTTTGAGTTGTTATTACTCCTCTTTGGGTCGTTGTCTCTTTGACACATTCCCCGTTTCCTTTCCTTTTTCTATCTTATCGACCAATTGCAGCAAAAATGACGTCATAGATCATTATGCGACTCCGCAGATGTCCTGTTGTCAGTCTAAAGAGCCTGAGTGTGCGATCGAAGTAGGCTTTGATGTCGACTTCCGGTCTTAAAATGTTGATATGTCCACCTCACATTTCCGCATTCGCTCCCCAAACCATTTCAATAAGATCCCACAGGATCATACATTAATTCATCATGCCATTTTCAGTCAATGTGGCTGCAAACACGACATAAACGTCACTTCCGTTATTGAATACTCACTGTTCAGACTATCACCACGGCCTGTGGAGTCAAATTTTGATTTATCTGGTCCAATTCCAGATATGAGCTTGAAACATTTTAATGAACGACTGATTTCCTCTTGTGATTTCCGCTTCCGACACAAAAAAACTAGGAGCGTCACATCCAGGAGACGTCATTTCCTGCATCACCGTAAATAAGTTTTTTTCGTTTCCATATACTACTTGCGTTCCAGTTTTGTTTTAGGTTGTGAGGAGATAAGCAGTTATGAAACCAATTTTAAATCGATGTTGAATAATTTTATATTCCCATAAAGATTGTTTTGTAACAAAAAAGGAAGACAAATGCGAAATGTAATAAAACGTCACAATATCTCAATTTGACGTAACCGTAACTGAAGAGACATCAGTTGTCGAAGTACGCATCTAAACTTAAACAAAATTGACGGCAACTTCTAATTTTGTTATTCATTACGACTAAGCTGATGCCTCTGCTGGTGGACTGTCAGAGGGTATTCACAACCCAGTATTGCTGGCCCAAAATTTGTTATTTGAAACTTGTATTATCTAAATTTACATTTTTTTCAAAACTAAGGAATAACTTATTTTGTTATTGGCTTATTTTAGCTTTTCTATTACGATATTATTGGTAATTTGTTCTCGATCAGCTTTAGCACAAATTTCGGTATAAGGATATCCAAATGTTTTGATCTGCACTTGAGAAACATATTTGTCAAAATGTGTAACTGTAGAAACTATATTAACGATAGTTTCGGTAATTTTGTTATTAAGTAATGAATGTAAAATGTTTGATAAGAATATAAGTTAAGTACCCTCGACCAATAACATAACAGGATTTCAGCTGTCTTAATTGTGAAGAACATAAGAAATCATGTTCTTACTGAAGGATTATCTATTGTTTTTTACATGTTAGGGCCAATAGCTTAAAACGGCCTGAGGCATTTCATTTAGATTGTAAAGTATTATCTATAAAATATGAAGGAGTTGTCATTCACTTAAAGTCTGTATTATAATATTTTCAAACAAATTGACTATTCAGTATAATTCAGCTGAACACAAAGCAATAATAGATTAAAGGGGTGTAATCATTAAGCATTGGAGGATAGAAATGGCGTTTTGGGTTTCAAACCACCTTTTTGAAATATTTTAAAAATTTTGTGCAGATTAATTTATCAAAAACGTAATATGTACACAAATTATGTCCTTGCCATCAGGATCTTGTGATGATAAAATCGGGAAATCAGCCCCCCAACCAACCAAATATATATATATATATATATATATATATATATACACA
>MJUU01027889.1:141420-158794 GCA_002080025.1 Modiolus philippinarum
CCCCCCCTGCATCACTTGAATTTTCACACCGTTGGCAGCTGCCATTGGAACGAAGTCCTAAAGTGTATGTACTACCCCCTCACCAAACTTTTGATGGTGTCATTCATCCATGACTTAGGTGTCAGGGCAACCATCTTGGTGTGATATATGTACTCCCTAACACACAACTGTAAGTAAAATATCAAGTGGATAGGATGAACGGTGATAAACAGGATAAAAAGTCAGTGGAGAGTAACTAGGGGTACAGATATAAACTGATCTGAACTTATGCTAATGCAACTGCTTGCAAAATATCAATTGGCTTACATAAGAGTTAAATGTTTAACAGACATTAGAATAAACAGTGCAAAGTTTTAAAGTAAAGTGGAGCATGACACATAAACGCCTCTGAAACTGATTTGCTCTAATGTAAATGCAACTGCATACAATATTTTAATAGTAACCATGAGTGAGTGATGTTAAACAAACGCAAGAAAAAACAAAAATATTTGTTAAACAATACACAATTTTAAAGTCAGTGGAGCGGGACAGGGCAAAAAGACAAAGCAGGTGCAAAATAAACAATTTTCAACAGCAATGGTCTTGACTTGGTACAGGCATTTCAAACGGAATGGTGAATGTAACCAATTTTATCTCGCACCAAACCTCCCCTTCCATAGCGGTAGTAACTAGTAGCAACTCAACAGCAATGGTCTTGACTTGGTACAGGCATTTCAAAAGAAATTGTGAGTTAAACCGGTTTTATAATTTCAACACTTTCCCATCCATTGTGTCTGGTAGCATCTCAAAAGCGATTGCTGTAAAACGCCTCTTAAACTGATCTGTACTGATGATGACCTCTTAAACTAATGTGCACTGATGTTGACCTCTTAAACTGATCTGTTGATACAACTGCATACAAAATTTTATGGTTACCATAAATTGGTCATGTTAAACAGACAAAAGAAAACTTCAACATTTGGTAAACGATGCAAAATTACAAAGTCATTGGAGCGTGACTGCAAGGTCATAGTCAAAATCCTGATCTGTACTGATGCTAATACAACTGTATACCAAATATCAGTCTACTGGCATGAGTGGCTGATGTTAAACAGACTCAAGAAAAACTTAAACAATAGTGAATGTCACTGTTGCCTCAGAAGCCGGAATAACCAAAAATTTTTAAGATAATGTTAACAAATACGAAAAGATAATCTTTGACACCAGGAATCAACTGTTCTGTCAATGATGGTGCCTGCAATAGATCATTTACAGGCAAACTTGATCTAGTGTTGATCACATTCATATTAAAATAAATTCAAAAAGTAATGATCCATAATTATTCACACGGTGCATCAACAGAATCAAGTACAGTGATTGAAAACAATAAGATTGATTTAACAGCTCAAAAAATATTAAATTTCAAATTGTTAAACTATTCCTTAGTACTAAATAATATCACCATGCACTAAAAGTATCATTTTCAAGTCGTGCGAAAATATTTCTTTGGTGTTACGTTTATTTGACTTATATGGCCATTTAGCAATATTTAAACAACACAACGGCAATGGAGTACCGAAGCATCAAAGGATGTGATAATTACAAAAATCAATGTCCATGGACATGGCAAAAACGGGAACACAGAAAAACAAAGACAAATAAAAGTGACAACAAATGCGAATCGATCAAAGGAAGAGACCAGTAAGGAAAATCCGTATAACATTCGACTGAATCAGGGGAACACAATCCGACACAGAACATTTTTGGCAAGCCGTCATATTCCCGACTTGGAACGGGCATTTTATAACTTAAAAAGGTGGGTTAAACCAGGTTTATTGATGCATCAACCTCCCGCTTATATGACGACTAACTATAGCTTCTGTGCCCAGATTGTGTTAAATGTCAAAGCCATAATATTGTCAGGGCGCACTACATTATTTCAATACGCCAATGTTTGACAGACCTCAAAAATAGTACTATAAAAAATAGTGCCTTTTCATTTGTAGTGACTCCAGCCAATTGATACATGTTATAATCGGCAAGATCATAGAATATTTCTAGGTGAATGACGGAGAGCAAAGAACAGTTGAAAAAAACATGATTAAGTTGCATAACAAGCTAGAACGGATCGAATGAAATACGACCAAATACCGAAAATTCTCTGTTGCGACTATGTACAAAATTAACCGGAACGTTTCAATTCAATTTTATTTTCTTGTTTGACATACAACATATGGTTTAAACGTATTTATTTTATCGTATTGGTGATCTGTTAACGGAAAACAAGTTCCCGCACCTGGGAAAATTCAATTCTATATTATTGGAATTTTTGAAATCCCGGAATTTAACATACGAGTCAATGGGAGGCCGAATTAGTGGTGTGCCTCGGATCCTGTCAAAACCTAGAATTTTTCTCTAATAGGTAAAATGTTTTTGTCGTTCGATGTACAAGCCTAGTCTCACACAGGAAAAATATTTTTGTCGCTCGGTGCACAAATCACACTACAGTTGCAAAAAGAGAGAAACATCAAGGAAGAAGCCAAAACTTAAACAAAACCGTCTTCAATAAAATTGGAAATAGGAATTGAATATTTATCAATCAAATCTGGATATCGACCAATAAATTTCTTCAGAAAAACTATTAATCTGCATTTCTCGAAGCTCTAGCGTAACGGATTAATTGAGAAATATATACTCCATACGATGGGGAAGACGGAATATTACTGTCGAGGTGTGGAAAGTTGACAATATCAAAATTGAAATCGTCTCTTTTGTCATAAATTCGCGTGCTGAGGTTGCCACTGTCGTCAAACTTCAAAAGTAAATCTACAAACGAAAGGACGTGAATTATCCACAACACACGGAAATAAAAAGACAACATTCAGAACTAAGGCACTCACAGTGTGAACTCCCATGAAACCCGGGTTGACATCAGATGCTCCAAAAGGGTAAGCATGTCCTGCTGCACTAGCGACACACTTCACACTATCAGTAAGCCATATATGGTTTTGAAGGATCTGTTGTTAGCTGATTTGTTAATGTCATTTTAACCCCTAGTCGAAACCACAAACATCTTTAACTAAGACAAAATATTAACTTAACAATATGATATACAAGGCGACACTAAAACACTAACAGTGTGAAGATCCGTGAACACCCATAAGAACCGAGAATGATAATAAGTTCGGTATTTAGATGTTCATTTATATATCGTTATTAATGTTTGTCTCTGGTCAGTTATGTGTGTTTTATAGTGTAATTCCCTTGTGTATTGTGGCATGTGATTCTAATTTTAGGCCATTGTAGGTGTTTACTGTAATTTTCTCTTTGTAATTGTTACCCTTTACTAATTATCAGCATCAGACATTAGGAAGATGACGCCACAGGTCCTGGAATAGAATATTAGGCATAGAGTGCCAGTAAGCCAGTCACAATGCTATCAAATTCCCTGACGTTTTGAATTCTTGGCAATATAAAAAGATGTACTTGGAATTTGCTTGAAAAGAATGTGACTGTACACAAGGAGTCGTGGTTATCCTTTCTGCTTTATAACATGTCGTTGGTTTGACATGAAACACCAACGAATAGTCAATTCAAGGAAGATCCTCAACACTGAATGCAATGAAAGAAGAGTGGATAACAACTGAACTTGCCCAATCCCAACCGTAAAAGCTCAGTGAAGATTTTTTGCTATTCTGGATATAATAACTCATGTTAAATTTTTCTTTGATGTCAAAAGGACCGTTTAACTTTTTTAAATCATAGTTTTCTGCTTGTAAAACTTTAAACGACTAAATATTGATCTGATTACAAAGGCTAAATTTGATGAATATATACTGTTCATTGTAGTAAGAAAAAATGATAAAGAAAAACCATGGACCACATAGAGTAGGTACTCCAACAAAGAATCTTGTAAGCAAATTTTGATGATTTGTAAATTTTCATTGTAAAAATAAATAATAAGAACATGATGCATAAAGACGCACATTAAGTATCGTATTTAAATTACAACCTATACTTTTCAACTGCAATGTTTCAAATAGATTCATGAATGCACGTAGGTGCAAAGCAATTTTTACTTTTACTTGTTTTTGCAGTTTTCTTGAAATTTCGTCGTAGTAAATCCCGATTAGTAGTCAAAGCGCTGCAACTCTTGTGAACAAATATTCCCTTAGCTCTTGAATTCAAGGAAACAAAATACTCGAAGTGGAGTAAATGTAATTATTTATTTATCATCAAACTGAAATGTTTGGAGATAAAAATTTGATTTATCATTATTGAAGCAGATTGGAGTTGGAGTACCTTCGTAGAGTGTGTTACAAGCTTTCCATCAATTGCCACTGTAAGAAATCATAAACAAAAGCTACGTGTAACATTCCTTGAGTAATAAAAAATACAAAATATTGTCTTTTGATTTCTGTCTACATTTATGACGTGTTACGTAGTTCTATGGCATACTTGTTATACTTGTTTTGTGTATCAGATGAGTTAATACTTTATTTTTTGTTGTAGAAAGTCCAAAATAAGTTCATCAGAATACGGTGATATGATAAGATCACAGAAAACAATAAACCGGATAGAAAACAGTAATAATTAAGTACTCATGAATAGTTATCAGTGATACACAGTGTGCAAAATAGATGGATTATCTGTATTGGAGCTGAGTAGAGCTACTATAAACAAGACAACGAATCATTAAAACGGGATTAAGGAGAACAAAGTATTAAAAAGACATTTATGTGAAGACAGAACATACATTGCATTTGTCGATGTCCCTTCATTGTTTATTATTCATTGCACATATTTCATTCACAAAATAAGGGAACAAATGCAGTATTAAGAATCTTTGTGCAATAGTGTCATGTCATGCTAATACTAGAGTAGTATTTGTGAAAGTATCATCTTCATTATCTTAATGCTTTTGAATTTTATGCAAAAGAAACATATTTAGTGTTATAATAATTTATGATTAGCTCCACATTTAATTACAGTTGTATCTCAATGTACCCAAAAGGTATTCTATATAAAAGCTATCAATACTATAGACAACAACAGGCTCACGTGAGCCTGTATCGCTCACCTGGCTGCTGGTTTTTATCATTGAATGTTATTAAATATATAGCAACTGTTTTAGGTGCATGATAAAAGTAGACGACCTTCAATATTACCATTTCCTGTTGTAATGTTTTCAATAAAAATGTTAAAACTAAGATCCTCAGGAACAATCATGTTGAGGTATAAAAATCATAACTTTGAGAAAAAGACAACATTAGGATTGTGTAGCATTTTCAAATAAAAATGCATTATTCAAATTCTAAAATTAAGGTTTAACTCCTTCCATCGTAGTTTTGTCATAAGCCATATTTGATATTACTTATTAATCGGATCTGTTTGGTTTTATGCATTTTTTTAAACATTTTGTATGTCTGGGCTGCTGATCAGGAATTAATTTCCGAAATGACCATACAGCTATTTAAATTGCAGTTGGAGTTAACATATGTGTTTTGGTGTTGAGTTCATTTACTCAAGTTCCTTTCGTAAAATATTATTGTCCATTAAGGTCTCATGTTAAATTACACATGTATTTTCCACACTGGTGGCTATCTTTGAACATGAAAATAAAACAAACTTTGATGGGGACCACCCAAGGACAATTGTGACTCAGTTGTGTTCCAATTGGCTCCATGTTTTCAGAGGTGAAGATCTTTAAATGCATTTCTGATAGTGTCATATCTTAAATTACTAGTATGTTCCATGCTACCAGCCAAGTTGGATGAGGTAAAAAAGTAAAACTCTCAAACTTCAAAGGAGATTAAGTTTGATAGCTGTACCAATACGCTTAGTGATTTCAGAAAAGAAACTCTTTGAATACTTTTCTCAAATGGTCCCTATGTTAAATTATGTTTTTCTGCTGGCGGCCATCTTCAATGAGATACAAACATAAAAATCACAGACTTTAAAGGGGACCACCCAGGTTGAAACTTGTGAACACGTTAAGTTGTCATTTGATCCGTGGTTTCAGAGAAGAAGATCTTTGAATGCATTTCCTATAGGGTCCCTATGTTCCTCGCTGGCGCCCATCTGTGATGAGGTAACAACATAACGGGACTACCAAAGAATTTTTGTTACTAAGTTTGATTCCAATTTTCTCAGTGGTTCAGGGAGAAGATTTTTGATTCATTTCCCATAGAATTCTATGTTAATTATATGTCCTCCGATGACGGCCATCTAGGATGAGATCCAGACCTTCCGGACATATGTAGAAATTGTAGTCCACAACAAGTTGAACATTGTTGCAATTCAAACTGAACCTCGTTCTGGAGTAGTTTTTTTTGAAAGTCAAAACGTATTAAAATCGCAAAAATTCAACAAAAAGGGTAATGATAGAAACATTTTATAGGTCATAATATTTTCTTCAAAATTGCAGGATAGGTGTAGATCTGACCATGTTTAACATTTTTGTTAATACAATTTTATCTCTATCGTCTTCCATTGTCAATATATTTGTCGAAAAGTCACAAACCTATAATTTGCGGTAATTTTGGATTTCTGATTTTGGAATTCCCCCTATCATCGTTCGCTTGCTAATTTTTCGAAAATTTTAGGGAAAAAGGGCAATAACTCCAAGACGAATTTCCGGATTTTCTTCAAAATAGCAGGAAATGTAGATCTGGTCACTTAGTCAGATCTTTTTTATATCTTTAACGATTTTTGATTAATTAGCAAAAAATATAAATTTACCCCTTCAATCTTTTCTAAGCAACAGCAGCCATGTTTTTCCGTCTCCGGACGTAATATCACAACTTTGAAAGAAAATAACTTTGTGATGAAGCCAACTGATGGATATAGCTCACATTGCCCTATGGCCCAGGTGAGATAAAAATTTGTTATTTGACGTTCTCAATATTATTATGGAGAAAAATCAGCATTTACTAGTAGTAGGCAAGTTTATAGTTCGATACTCTGTGTAGTGTTAAGAGTATGGTTATAGTATGTTATTTATTTTTTAGTATGGACCTTTCTTGGTATATACATAACTGATAAGTCAGAACAAACCTCAATTTGAGAAGACTTTTTAAACTAAATACAAATAAGGAATAAAGAATATAAAGCATTTTTATTTGTGTTCATAGACTTTGTTAATACACTTATTGAACAATTATGTAGTTAAGCAACGTTTAGTTTTAACAAAGACTTTAGAATTGTTTTTATTATGGTATGTTGTATTAGAATGACATGTTATTGCTTTTTTAACATTAAAATTGAACTATTGTTTTGGGGAGTAAAATTATATTTGAATTTTCTGTGAAAATGATTTGTAAGTTGACCTGTATATGCATTTCCTTTAATTCTTATTACAATCAGGTAATTAGTGTTCTTGTCTGGTAAACTGGGTAAAATCTGGGACTAATATAACAGGGACTTGAAACTATTTAACAATTCAGATTGATCGAATAAAGGCGGTGTCCAGGTTACGATTTTCGGCTGTAACTTTTAATTTACTCAACATAAAATTATTTTTTTAAAAATTGCCTAAAAGCTGATTTATCGCATATTTACAACATTAAATTTTCATTCACACAACAATGAAATCCTAATTAAAAATGGGTAATAAATGTATGAGGGGTTGTTTTCTTGTGTAAAGATGTCGTTAAATTATCGAGAAACCGTCCAGTAAACAAATGACAGTTATCGATGATTAACGAGCATCAGAAAAATTAATATCAAGAAAATTAGCTAACTTTGACTCGCTAGTTTACATATTCTAAATTCCATCCTACTACTATTACGAAATTTTACCAGGATAAAGCTCTTTGTATTGGCTTTATAGCCATATATAATTTATGCAGGAAAGATTTTTGACTGTTGTGACCACGCTCATCCAATTTTAAGATAAAAAAAATTCGAGTTGAAACACTTAACTTTTCCGTGTGTATTTTACAACTAAATTTTCAAATAAATATAAAGTAAAATATATCATGATTTGCATCGAAGTTTCATCTTCTCAATCATATAATTTTTGACAACTCTGGACGTCTGAAAACAAAACTTTACGACAAGCGTGATGATTTCGACTTTCCAATTGTGAACTTCCCGTTTTTGAGCAGTAATATTCCAACATCTCCTGCATATGGCGTGTTCATTTCACAACTCATTCGCTATTGTTGTGCCTGTAGTTTGTACAGCAATTTTGTCAACAGAGCGAAATTACTGTCTCAAAAACTTATACAACAAGGGTATGTTCAGTCACTATTGCAATTGTTACTACGGTCGTCACCACGATTTGACAGACCGTTACAATGTTTCTGTTTCACAAATGTTTTGTCTTCGTCCATTATGTTTGTGGTAAAGATTTGTCCTTGTAATTGTCTGAAACTTAGGAGATTCACAAATACTTTTCAAACTTTCACCTTGGTGCTGTTTGAGGGTTAGAGAAGTAACATGCACCATGAATTTTAATTGGTTTTGTCTACAGGTTAGAAAATGACAATAACCAATCAGCAACCCAACAGATATTTCATTTCAATATCATATTTTAACTGGCTGTGTGACGGGTACCATGCGTGGAGCAGATCATGCTAACCCTTCCGGAGCACCTGATGATATCTCAGTTTTTATAGGGGTTCACACTGCTAGTGCTTTAGTTTTGTGGCGTTCTTGTTCATTTTTGTTAACTTGTTTTGTCTTTATCATACTGTCTCAATTCGTGTTGACTCTGAATAGCCGTGTTTTTGGATTTATGATTTTAGAATTCCCCCTTTTCTCGCTCTTGCTTCGGTATTTGTTTGTCGATGTATTCTAAAAAAGCCAAAATTATCCAAGGTTTAGAGCAAAATTTGTGCACTTTGGAATAAATCTATTTTACAAAAATTATACTATGATTTGCAGCAATCTTTTTTCTATAAAATGATGTATTTTGTATTAAAATCGGTAGAAAATTGTAGCTGTAAAGTGTACTAAAACTGTCCTATGTTTCAACAGAGAAATGCTAAAAAATACGACGATTTACAGGTAAATCTGCCGCGACACCGAAATTGTAAGAAATGTGAGTGTTACAAATCCCTGTTATATAAGTCCCAGGTAAAATAAATGTAATTAAGGTAAATAAAGTTTGATTAATTTTGTAGGCCATGTTTGTTCTATTAAATAAAACAAACTTGGCCTACAAAAAATATGTAATATTGTTCAATTTTATTATATTAAAATATTTATTATGAAATTATACAACATCATCATTCCTGTTTGTAAACAAAGTAAAAAAATGTATTTAATAATGCACATGTAAAGTTGGATTGTATTGTTTTTTATGCCTGTTTACACTAATGGTTAGTTAAATAAATAGATCAGATATCAACATCAACATATTGCATTCAACATCATTCAAAGGTATTACAATTGTGGCAAACAAATCTATATAATTTTATGATTAAAAATCGATACATCGTAGCAAAACGATATTTTACAAATATAGCATGGTGATGAGGTCAATACATGGATTTATAGACATGACTAGAGCAAATTGACCGAGGACGCAGTCAGAGATCAATATACTGTAATCAGGTCTATAATTCCATGTACTAACCGAATTTGACATGCTATAATTGTTTTATAATTCTATTACATAAATCTTGTTTTAATTACAACGTAATGTTCCAAGAGTTCGCAAAAAAAAAATACGTTGTAAACCTGACGTTTCCAAATGTAGAACGTTACGTACTATGTATTGAAATACCAGGTTTATACCATATTTATAGAACGTCATGTGACGTCAAATGGACCAATATTATCAATAAATAATAATATCATTTAAAAGTCAGCCGCATATATTCAAATAACAAATGCTTGATATGATAGATATGTATGGTGCAGTGATGGCATCTCGCCTATCAATTTTTAATGGAAATTGTTATTTAAGGTCTGTCCGGTGTACAACGGACAGACATTTTTGGGATTGTAAAATTGTGTTGGTTTTTTTTTTTTCTTCTTTTCACAGAAGTGTCTAAGTGGGTAAGTGTAGGTCGATGAAATTTGGTTGGGTTTTGTAGTTTCTGTTGAAGTTGTGATTATATCCGTCTTGGGTCGTTTCGTTATCAGGGGAGGGGGTTATTTTAGAAAACTCCCTAAACATGTTTTGTGATATTATTCGGAAATGGTAATAAATAGGTAGTGAATTGTAATGGGAAAAATGTTTTTTAGGCTATGACAGATATTTCGTTCATTTGGGCGAATGTTGGTGGACGGACCGTTTTCATGATAAGGGCTTGCAAAATTTTTTTTATTTTTCTTGGAGCAATTATTTGGGGAAATTTCGGAATGTGTAAGGAATAGGTATTTGGGACCTATATCATTAAGGTCTGTCCGGTGTACAACGGACAGACATTATTGGGATTGTAAAATTGTGCTGGTTTTTTTTTTCTTCTTTTCACAGAGGTGTCTAAGTGGGTAAGTGTAGGTAGATGAAATTTGGTGGGGTTTTGTAGTTTCTGTTGAAGTTGTGATTGTATCCGTATTGGGTCGTTTCGCTATCAGGGGAGGGGGTTATTTTAGAAAACTCCCTAAACATGTTTTGTGATATTATTCGGAAATGGTAATAAATAGGTAGTGAATTTTAATGGGAAAAATGTTTGTTAGGCTATGACAGATATTTCGTTCATTTGGGCGAATGTTGGTGGACGGACCGTTTTCATGATAAGGGCTTGCAAAGTTTTTTTATTTTTCTTGGAGCAATTATTTGGGGAAATTTCGGAATGTGTAAGGAATAGGTATTTGGGACCTATATCATTGTATTTAGTTGATATGTTTTACATTCAAAAATGTAGGGGTCAAAGGTTTATTGGTCACTTTAAAAGGGATGACATCAGTTCCTTAAAATAAAACATCTACACAAATGTAGCTACTGTTTGAAATGATAAATGATCTGCTTGTCAGATTATCTAAATTGTGGTTTCGTGTTTACTAGGTAAACTGAAACTTGATCAGCTGGTTGTCAAAAATGATATTTAGCAGACGACAAAAGTAAAGCATGTGCACACTTTATCGTTTTATGTGTTTTGTTTGACATACCATTGCACATGGAACATTAGGAAAACTACTGAACACAACATGTTTTTTTAACACTTATGCTTCCCCCCGGTAGAAGTTAAGAAACATTTAGTACATTGCACAATAGTTATTTTCATTCTGTATTATGTAATAAATTTTGATATCAATTATTGAAAATTAAATCAAAACAAACAATGGCTGTAATTGGATTCAAACACAGAAGTCACCGAAATGATCCCTCCAATCAGTATCCAAGCATTACTAAGAAATCAATTTTCACCCCTTTTAAAAAATGGTGAATAAAAGGATATGGAGTAAATGCACACGAGACAAAGTCTCTACAAATACATGGTAAAAAACAAGCAAAGGAACAACGCTTTTATTGTTGTTCTTCATCTTGAAGTCACTTTGAGGCCTTCAACAATGAGCTTTGCTCATACCTCATAGTAAGTTCAAGACGGCCCTTAGCACCGGTTTAAGCGGAATTCTTTGCTAATCGTCTCCATGTCTTCATTGGTCATGGGTGCGGGATTGTCAACAAACATCAATTAAACTCGCAAAGTGCTCTTACAATCACTGTCATCCTTTTTCCAGACAAAAGCACTAGTGTCTTAAGCTAGTGGACGATTACAACATATAGACAAACACAGGGCACTCATCAAGTCGAATGTAAGAAAACTTGGGGTAATAAAATAGTGAGATGAGGACCTTAAAACAGGTGGTCTGGATTACATTTGAAAGTATGAATAGTATATCCATATGAGAAATTCTCTCATGCACAAGTACACCATAACTGAAAAATATAGAGAGCAAACATCTCTCCCACGGGAAATCTTTTTACATAAAAATTATAAACATTAATAATTAACTTATTGTGTTTCTGGCTACTCAGTGTTATCAATTTGATTGCATTAGGAAAAATGTTATAATATTTCATAAGTACAGTAGAATCTATTTATAGCTATTCAAAAACCCATTTAATAAACGATATATATAGCTATTCAAAGAAATGGATTAATTACATCATAAAATATTTAATAGATACTTTAAGTAACATCCTTAATCACTGATATATACAATTTAATATATATATCTTATACATATATTTTATATGTTCTATTAAGTAAAAAGTATTTTCATCTATATATTGGCATTTTCATATCCCTGCATGCCTATTGCCCAATGAGGTCTATTGCTCAGTGCGGTCTGTTGATCGATGGAATTTATTGACCAGTGAGGTCTATTGACCGATGGAGTCTATTGACCGACGACGTCTATTGACCACTTAGATCTATTGACCGATGAGGTCTTTTTACCTATGAGGTCTATTGCCCGATGAGGTCTATTGACCGATGAGGTCTTTTGCCCGGTGAAGTCTAGTGTCTTACATTTGAAATTTCTGTAACCCAGCCACTGATACAGAAAATCATGAAATAAAATAAATAACTGCCCAGTTTTTCATTTATCAAAATTATCAACATTGAAAAATATCTTTCAATATATTCTTAAATAAATTCTTTTAATTGTGAAAACGTATGCACTCAATAAATCTGCGATAAAACTAGTAAGTATTACAACTCTTCGTGTGTTAAAATCATTGTTCTGCAAAATGTGTTTATATAATATTTTCAACCATTTGCTGTGCACATTCAGATGAAAACTTCAGCGAAGCTGATAAAACTAGAATCTCAGTTGTTCCAAGAACAATTGAGAGGTCGGTCCAATTAATTCAGGCCACCTATATATTGATATGAGACCTTTTAAAAGTACAGGAAGATGTTTCTTTCAAAATCAAGTCAATATCAAAGTATCATGGACAACAGAAACTTTGGTTTTACGTCAATGTATATTGATAAATGTACATATTAAAGGTATATATATAGTGTCTTAGTTAAATCGGTTAATCTGAAATGAGAGCATTATGGCACAACTTCCGGAAAGACCTATCAATTGTTCTTCGAACAGTTGACATACTAGTTGTATTTAGTTGATATGTTTTACATTCAAAAATGTAGGGGTCAAAGGTTTATTGGTCACTTTAAAAGGGATGACATCAGTTCCTTAAAATAAAACATCTACACAAATGTAGCTACTGTTTTAAATGATAAATGATCTGCTTGTCAGATTATCTAAATTGTGGTTTCGTGTACACTAGGTAAACTGAAACTTGATCAGCTGGTTGTCAAAAATGATATTTAGCAGACGACAAAAGTAAAGCATGTGCACACTTTATTCAGGACTTTCCCACTTTGGTGGAAAGACCTTATTGTATTTTTTCTGATTATTATTTTTTTTTCTTTTTTTTCTTCCAACATTTGCAAAAAAGTCTTGAGAGATATCACTTTGATACTTTGTACCATTATTCAGAAATGGCTGGGCTAGACCAGACTGACCCTGTGAAGCCGATCTATTTTTAGCAACAGAGGTACATCACCAAACATGGTAAACCTTGTTAGCAGATGAACTCGGGAACCATAAAAGATAAGCTGATAAAGTGTAATTAGAAAAATGCTCGTTAGGTCATGACAAAAGGTTGTTACATTTGGTCCGAAATTGTCCGATGGACCATTCTTGATTTTTGCCTCCGCAAAATTTGATGCTTTTTAAACAATGATTTTCTCCCAAACCGGAAGTGGTAGAGACATGAGACCTACACCATTGTTCTTGGTTCCCCAGGGGCTATTTGAAAAGGTCAAGGGCAAAGGTCATCGGTGACCTTTATTTTGACCTCTATGCTTGTTAGCGGATTAACTCGGAAACCCTAACAGATGGCTGAAGAAATGTAATGGAGAAAATGTGTGTCTTGATGAGATCTACATTTGTTACATGGGTCCAAAATCATAGGACCAACCGTTTTGGGACTATGGACCAAAAACTGATTTTCGACGTCTAAATTTCGGGTTTTGCCTATAGCTCAAATACCATTGAAGATGCAAACATATATCCATACAAAAAATGTTCAGGTAGACTTGACCTTCAAAATGACGTCAAGGTCAAATGTCAAGGTCACATTGAAAAAAATGTATTTCACGTTAAAGAGTCTATAAATATACATATTAAGCTTAGAATGTTGGTTTTCACTATGAATCAATAATGAGAACTTTCTGACGCAACTTTGGGAAAGACCTATCAATTGTTCTTCGAACGATTGACGTACTAGTTGTTTTATGTGTTTTGTTTGACATACAATTACACATGGAACATTAGGAAAACTACTGAAAACAACATGATTTTTTTAATACTTATGTCTCTCCCCCACCCCCACCGGTAGAAGTTAAGAAAAATTTAGTACATTGCACAATAGTTATTTTCATTCTGTATTATGTAATAAATTTTGATATCAATTATTGAAACTTATAAATCAAAACAAATAATGACTGTAATTGGATTCAAACACAGAAGTCACCGAAATGATCCCTCCAATCATTATCCAAGCATTACTAAGAAATCAATTTTCACCCCTTTTAAAAAATGGTGAATAAAAGGATATGGAGTAAATGCACATGAGACAAAGTCTCTACAAATACATGGTAAAAAACAAGCAAAGGAACAACGCTTTTATTGTTGTTCTTCATCTTGAAGTCACTTTGAGGCCTTCAACAATGAGCTTTGCTCATACCTCATAGTAAGTTCAAGACGGCCCTTAGCACCGGTTTAAGCGGAATTCTTTGCTAATCGTCTCCATGTCTTCATTAGTCATGGGTGCGGGATGTCAACAAACATCAATTAAACTCGCAAAGTGCTCTTACAATCACTGTCATCCTTTTTCCAGACAAAAGCACTAGTGTCTTAAGGTAGTGGACGATTACAACATATAGACAAACACAGGGCACTCATCAAGTCGAATGTAAGAAAACTTGGGGTAATAAAATAGTGAGATGTGGGCCTTAAAACAGGTGGTCTGGATTACATTTGAAAGTATGAATAGTATATCCATATGAGAAATTCTCTCATGCACAAGTACACCATAACTGAAAAATATAGAGAGCAAACATCTCTCCCACGGGAAATCTTTTTACATAAAAATTATAAACATTAATAATTAACTTATTGTGTTTCTGGCTACTCAGTGTTATCAATTTGATTGCATTAGGAAAAATGTTATAATATTTCATAAGTACAGTAGAATCTATTTATAGCTATTCAAAAACCCATTTAATAAACGATATTATAAGTTATCATGCATTGAACCAACTAATATGATTATTTAGATAGTGTCGAAAATCGTTGAACGGCAAGCGACCTTCAGGTCTCGCCGTTCAACCATTTTCGACACTATCTAAATAATCATATTAGTTGGTTCAATGCATGATAACATTTTTGTGCGGTTATGCAAACCTGTTTGTGTTTAACTAAGAAAACGATAATTACAAAATGACCTACATTTAACTACACGATTGTACACATAAACGCTATGTCGACTGACCGCGTACTCTGGACAATACACAGCCGAATGATGTATTGATTTTTCATGTTGTATAAACATGATAAAGTTTACATGAGGTGTTCGTAATACTTGGAGCGAAAACCTTTGAAAATGAATGCAAATAAAATATTTCATATAATTTACATGTTATTCCAAGTATAGATGTATTTCACATTTTAATTTTTTAATGTAAATATCAGGTTGAAATTAGTTTTACATTACGTGGAAGAAAACTATGTTAAACTTTAATTACGATATGTTTATTCATCCATGCTTACTGCATGTTTGTGAATTTTGTCCTTATGTACAATTCTTTGAATGACTTTGGTCTACATGTAGGTGAAACACTACATTATCATGATTATTGATTTTCTTGTGTAGGGTGGACATGGTTATTTAGCAGGTGGTTAATCAGCCAATAGAATCCGAGTTTACATCCGCATAACCGCACAAATTTATATAGCTATTCAAAGAAATGGATTAATTACATCATAAAATATTTAATAGATACTTTAAGTAACATCCTTAATCACTGATATATATATATATATCTTATACATATTTTTTATACGTTCTATTAAGAAAAAAGTATTTTCGTCTATTTGTATTTTCATATCCCTACATGTCTATTGCCCAATGAGGTCTATTTGCTCAGTGCGGTCTGTTGATCGATGGAATTTATTGATCAGTGAGGTCTATTGACCGATGGAGTCTATTGACCGATGACGTCTATTGACCACTTAGATCTCTTGACCGACGAGTTCTTTTGACCTATGAGGTCTATTGCCCGATGAGGTCTATTGACCGATGAGATCTTTTGAAGTCTAGTGTCTTACATTTGAACTTTCTGTAACCAAGCCACTAATACATGTATAACAACAATAACATGGCACAGCGATAAAGATAAAAACAATGGCAGCAAAATGGACGATATATATTTTCTACTCTATTTTAATAGTATTTGGAAATATGAAGCCTTGTGTAACAGTTTGTATGACCATCTACACATTTTTGAGATAAAAATTATACAATTTGTAGAAAATCATGAAATAAAATAAATAACTGCCCAGTTTTTCATTTATCAAAATTATCAACATTGAAAAATATCTTTCAACATATTCTTAAATAAATTCTTTTAATTGTGAAAACGTATGCACTTAATAATTCTGCGATAAAACTAGTAAGTATTACAACTTTTCGTGTGTTAAAATCATTGTTCTGCAAAATGTGTTTATATAATATTTTCAACCATTTGCTGTACACATTCAGATGAAAACTTCAGCGAAGCTGATAAAACTAGAACCTCAGTTGTTCCAAGAACAATTGAGAGGTCGGTCCAATTAATTCAGGCCACCTATATATTGATATGAGGCCTTTTAAAAGTACAGGAAGATGTTTCTTTCAAAATCAGGTCAATATCAAAGTATCATGGACAACAAAAACTTTAGTTTTACGTCAATGTATATTGATAAATGTACATATTAAAGGTATATATATATTGTCTTAGTTTAATCGGTTAATCTGAAATGAGAGCATTATGGCACAACTTCCGGAAAGACCTATCAATTGTTCTTCGAACAATTGACATACTAGTTTTTAACGTGTGTTTGTTATTTTAATATTTTACTGTAAAATAATTGCCAAATTTTTGTTTTTACCATTCTATGTATTTTTTTTTTACGTTTTTGCAATTAAATAATACCATTATTTGTATAAATACAAGGTGAAGGAATTATTATTTTGTAAAATGATGTCAGGCAGCGACTTTCTGTTTTTTGTTTTGTTTTCTATTGTTATCTTTTTGTATTATTTTATTTTTTTCAATTTGGTTTTTCTATATTGAAAGTAGTTTGTTTTGTTTTGATTTTATATTTTATGTTATTTTTTTTATTATTTTTTTTCCTGCTCATATCGGGGGGGGGGGGT
>MJUU01027889.1:158800-184449 GCA_002080025.1 Modiolus philippinarum
TTTTTCGTATATTTGCCTCTTTTAGGGGGCTGTTCGTGCTTTTTGGTAAAATTTTGATGTTATTGAAGCCGATTTTTCTCTTGTTTAATTTCAGCAGGGTACTAGACACAAGTTTGTATAAGTAGTTATCAAATATCGTATCTGTGATTTGTCAATGTTTTACATCATTTTTTTTGTAAGAAATTAATTAAAAGATAAATAATAATTTATTAAATGTCTTCTCAAATAAATTCACTTGTTACCTACACAAATGTAAGTAACCATACCGCTTTAACTCACATATGGACCATGACAGTTGATAATTTAAATCTAAATGCTGTAGTAAGACTTGCTCATTGTTGGAGGTCTCATGGTGACTGCAAGATAAAGAACACCAAAAAAGTGTTGTTCCATCGCTAAGTTTTACCATATGTATATTTGTAGAGACTTTGTCTCATTTGCGTTTACTCCATATCCCTTCATTGTTAACTGCTAACACGATCTTTATGGTGCAATAAAACAAGCGATCAAACAAACGTTTTGGATAAATATGCTTCGACAATTCAAGAATAAAATCAGTAAAATAATCTGCAGTTTATTTCTCAGAATTTAAACTTTGGTTCTTTTTCTTAATTAAAGGGTTTAATGTTAAACTGGCGAATAACGTAGACGATGTTAGGCAGAGGAAGATCTAACAATTTCAGAAAAGAGTTTTTCCCATATAATCCAATGTAAATACATCAGCAAACGAATACCGAAGCAAAGAAAGAAAAGGGGAATTCCAATATAAAAAACACAAAAAACCCGGGAATTCATATCCAACACGAATTTATTTCTAAATGACATCTATTTCAAGGTGGACCGTCACATTATGAAATTTTTTTTTCTGGACAATTCAATTACAAAGATTTAAAGTTCATTAAAATTTTGCTAAATTATTTTCAGCCCTAAGCTATCTGAAGTATATCCAATAGGAATCATTCCCATTTTAAAAATTGAGATACTCCATTACTTTAGTAGCAATCGTCCATTGGTGTTTGGTTAATTTTATTTATTCTAATTTTCCTTTTACATCTTCATCTTGTTCAACAACTGTATGTTGAACTAAGAATTTGTCTGCCGTCAAAGACAAAGAAACTGAAACTATATGCCCGAAGTGACATAATTCTCATGTGGATACTTAAAAACTGGAAGGATTTATTGGAAAATTTTAAATCCCTTCATTTTCTCAAATACTTTCTCTCAAAACATTTGATTTTTCCACACTCTATGCTACATCCCCTAATGATAACCTAAAATTACGAATCAAGGGTATCATTCAAAAAGCCTTTGTCGATACAAAAAGAAAGTTATGTTAGATTTTACATTGTGTATATCCACATTTTTTTCAAAAAACAATCTAAAAGGGAATTTATGCTAAGATGAAAAATAGCTATGCAGTATGATTACTTTTGTTATTGATAATTGGAGGGTCTTTTTATTAACAGCAAGTTGGTATACCAATGGGCACGAATTGTAATCTTGATTTCAGGGTAGATCCAGAGTTTGTTACCGGACTGACTAACACCGACTGTGACAAAACCGGACTTTTCACTGGCAGTGTGACGGATGCCTCGCGTTTTATAGGGGTTCACACTGCTAGTGTGTTTCAAGGAGTAACCTCTCATCAGCAGCATTAAAATCAAATAAATTTTGAAAGCTATCGTATTCCAAAGGTTGTCAAAAAAGAAGTATTCATTTCCAAAAATATTGAAAAAGGAAGCCAAATCCAGTACCAAGTACATCTACCGAGTGCCATACACGGAATGAAGCCTCGGTATTTTTTAGTTGTTTGAATATTGATAAAAATAGTAAATTTCTTTAAGACGCAAGGTAAAATATTCATGTCAGGCAAGTTTGACTATTGGGCTGGTGAATGACCTCGGGGACCTCTGGTCAACACGCAGTGGCATCGGCCCAATGATTCGAAATAAATAAATAACAAAGTTGCATAAAAACAGTAAATTTCGTTATTCTGTACACGTGTTTCAGGGAGTAACCTCTCATCAGTAGCATTAAAATCAAATAATATGGAAAGCCATATTCCAAAAGTTGTCAAAAAGAGGTACTCATTTCCAAAAAATTACAGATTATAATTTACTCAACCAAGAACATGACGATATCAAATCTTGCAAACGCTAGAAATAGACTGAAAATTGTTTCAAAATAGTATCGATAGATGAATCACACAGAAGACTCATCAACGGTTTCCTTCTGTTTCTGTATTCACTCAATTACCTTACAAAACAAGCATAGTGTAATTACTTTAACTTTGATACAGTCAAACCTATCTATAACGGGCATCAGAGGAAGAATTAATAATATGTCTTTTATAGACATGTGGCCTTGATATAAAGGTTAATTGTTGGGCAGTGAAATGAAATCCACAACTATCCACAATGTAGAAATAATATACTGTAATGTCATGTTTGTAATGGTTTGGTTTGAATGTAAAAAATTATGTTTCGAGTGATTAAAAACATCAAGATGCTTCAAGTGAAATACCCTGTTATCATTTGTTAAGGAAAACATCTGTAGACTAAAGATAATTGATACATTAAGTCGACGTATCTTTCCCAAGTCTATTCCCCTGCTTGTAATATAGAGTTTAAACGTCCATTCAGACAAAAAAGGAGTGCCTTCTGCCCGCGTTGTACAGTGCCAGTTTTAGAGAGGGAATCGACTGTATTTAGTTATTTAAAACGATTTTCTTAAATCATTTTTGTCTCGCATTGGACAAAATTCGCGGAGAGACATATGCTAAAAATGACGGCAGCGACGGCGGTGACGGCGAAAACTGTAATTATTAAATTGAACCCGTTGGAGTAGAAACATAATATTTGGTATATGGGTAGCTTACATCGAACCATACCTAGCGGACACAAAATCATTTGACCTCGACCTACAATTTATTTCACGGTCAAGTGCCAAGGTTAAGATTTTTTAAAATGTTTTTCACAATAACTACTAGTGGTAGGTCAATGATATCAGGTAAAGTTTGGTCTTGGTAAGTACATGACAGTCTGGAATATGGCTTTTGACCTCAATTTCACGGTCCGGTGCCCAGTTGAAGTTTTTGTGATTAGGTTTGATGTCACCAAATACACGTGGTAGGCCAATGATATTTGTTATATAGCTTGGTTTTGGTTAGTTTATGACAATTTGCAATATGGCTTTTGACCTTTACCTCAATTTCACGGTCCAGTACCCATGTTAAGTTATTGTTTTTTAGGTCTGATTCTCAATAACTACAAGTGATAAGTCAATGGTATTTAATATAGCTTGGTCTTGGTAAGTACATGCAAGTCTGCCATATGGCTTTTATCTTGACCTCTATTTCATTTTCAAATGCTAAAGTTAAGATCAAGTGATTATGTCTGACTCTGAATAATTACAAGAGGCAAGTCAAGGATTATTTGTAGATAGCTTGGTCTTGGTTTAAACATGACAGTCTGCAATATGGCTTTTGACTTTGACTTCATTTCAATGGCCTGTTGAACATGGTTGAGTTTTTATGATTCGAAAAAGAAGGGAAACGGGGAATGTATCAGAGACAACGACCCAAAGGGGAGTAACAACAACTCAAAGCCACCATATGATCAGCAATGAACGGTGAGGAAACCCCACACCCAACGGCAGGTCGGAGTCGGCCCCTAAATAAAGAATAATCAAGTTCAGCGAAATAAACACCACCCTAGACTCCTGTAGACATAAATTAAACTAACAGGAAAACAGACAAAACACACAAAGGCTTAATAAATTCCCTGACTTAGGACAGGCGCAAAACCTGCTGTGGTGGGGTTAAACTAGGCTTATTGGGCCCAAACCTTCCCCTATAGCCAATGTGATAAATAAAAAAACAATCGTAACAACAGTAAAATTCATTTAGCAACAGGACTGAGTCAATTGTATAAAATGAAACTGAAAGAACTAAATATACGGACATAAACATGAAATCACAAAAGAATACTAGCAGTTAACTGACATGCCAACTCCAGACCCATTACCATTGACAAATAAAATTATGTCCCGCAGTATACAGCTTCCACAAGATCCCTACCAGTGAGTTGTAGCATAGATTTCATGCATATACCAGAATACATAACCCATTTTAGAAATTTAGAATGTGTTTAGTTAAGATGCAAAGACCCCATCTAAAAATCAATGTTAATAGTTTTTTTGTTATGAAAAGATTCCGTTCATTAAAATCGCAAACGTTATTACACACTCGAGCGAATCAAACAAGTTGAGATATTTAAACACCATATGATGGCGCTAATAGAATATCGTCATCCAGGAATGGATAATTAACAATGGATAAAGAAAAATCGTCTGCTTCGTAGTAAGTTCTAGTGTTATGGCATAAATTATTTGGTATCTAGGTTGCCCTTGTTTAGTAAATAACTGTCTGCCATATGACTTTAGATCTAGACCTAAATTTCATGGTCTAGTTCACATAAGTGTTGTTTGTTGATCAGACCAGTTTCGCAATAGCTGTAAATGGTAGGGCAACAGCATTCGATATGTAGATTGCTTTTGAGTAGTGCATGACTGTCTGTAGTATGACTTTTGACCTTGACCTCATTTTCATGTTTAGTGAACATGGTGAAGTTTATCTTATTAGATAAACTGCTCAATAACTGTAAGGGGTAGGGTAATGATGTAGATTATTAGATAGGTCTTTGGTGTACAGGACAGTGTGGCGTAAAGACTCTGTCCTCGACCTCAATTTCATGGTTTAGTGAGCATGTTAGTTTTTATGATTATGTCTGTTTCTTATTAATATTAATGGTTAAGTCAATGATACTTGGTATGTGGGTTGGTCTTAACATCCTGCTGTATGTATTTTGTCATTGACCTCATTTTCACAGTGTAGTGAGCAGTTCAAGGTTTTCTGATTAAGTCAGTTTGCTTTGACAGACAGGGACGGACGAGACATCTATTATTGTCCACATTTGTATTTAGATGGCTTACAAAGTTCTCCGGTATGTTATTATTCTATCACTACGATTTTTATATTTGACGTGGAACAGAAATTTTTAACTCTTGAATTATATGCTATTCCTTGTACTAACTACTTTTCAGTGTTCTGACTGTCATTTTACTTTGCATCAATTAATTTCGTATCCCTTGCAAAACAGTATAACAGTTGTCTTGGTTTTGTTTCAGCGTTCGTTTTTCTGGGGATATGAGGTTAATCCATTAATAAACTCTCTAAAATACCAAAGAAGGACATCTTTAACAATACCATGCTACCTTGTTTCTCCTTGGTATGTAAGCAACATAAATGTCTTTACAAACAAGGCACATAACTCTGTCTGTCTAAAATCCCTTTCAAAGCTCCTGACTTTCTTACTTTTTGCAGGCAAAGATGCCTTCAAGATAAATTGTGTGACAAAGTATACAAAAAATTCGGGGGAATCGAATGTAGATTCTAAAAAAGCTTGTTGATTTGTTAGAATATCTGTCTGAAACTAAATTAAAGTACTACAACTACACCAGTTTTAATAACACGTTTGATTTTGTTAAAACCTACTGTTTTCCAACATTAAAAATCCAGAATTTAGTATATCATCTTTCTGTACTATTAAACGGGCAAAAAAAAGAGATCATAATTAGTGCAAGAAAAGTGTTGCTTATTTTGTCATACATAACATTGTTTCCAAAAAAAATTAGAAGATATCATCGCAATGATGAAATATATATTCAGAGAACACGTGTTCCAGCAGACAATAGAGATGTCTATAAAGACAATTGTGCACCATATATAAGCGGCACATTCCTTTATTCACATGTTCATTCAAGAACTAGTTAAGAAAGAGGAAAGAAAAAGTAAATGAACTAGCAGAGTCCTTCAAGTTTAGTTTCATAGGGCATGTTCTTTCAAGGAAAACATTTATTAGTAATGAAAGGATATGGAGTAAATATACATAAGACAAAGTCTCTACTGATACATGGTAAATTAAAGCAATCGAACAATGCTTTTATTGTCAGTGTTTGTCGGTGATAGACTGGATCTTTTCATTTTTTTTTTCATTCATGTTACTATATGTCGAATTAAGAAACCTCTGTGGTGAAAATTATGTCGGCGTTTAAGGTTTTGAGACCGTCATTTCGTGCTGTTGACAAAATCGCTATGCATACTTTAATGTCCGACGAGTTTGAAATGCAGACTCAATATATTGGAGATGTTAAAATTTCTATGATCAAAGTCACGGCTGGTAATCGACCTTTCGTTATTTTCGTATACATCGGAATTGCATAGGCTTGGTAATAAATACCAAAACTGTTATTGTTATGATACTTGAGGAGACTTGTTCTGATTGGGGATATTGAGAATGCGAGTGGAGATTCGCTTTGTTCATGGATGCAAATTAATTGGTACTTTCAAGTTCCTTATATATTCTTGTATGTTTCTATTTGTTTCACCAACAACTAGACTGGCTTCGTCTGTATCCCACATTTTGTTCTCTCGTACATCCATCAATAATGCAGTATATAACCTTTTTTCACCTCACTAAATGCCTTTCTTAGTAGGGTTTTTTCTGTATTAAAGCTAATTTTTCACACCTTCCAATCCCTACTCTGAAGATACGCAACTATAATTTAATTAATACATTTTTTGTCGCCTGTACCTAGTGCAGAATCGACACATAGGGATCACTATCCGTCGTCTTGCGTCCGTCCGTCCGTCGTCCGTCCGTCCGTCTGTCTGTCTGTCTGTATGGCTCCAAAATTTTTACCATTATCTGCATCTCCTAAACCACCAGGTACTTTCCAACGAAACTTGCAGGAAGGATTAAGTTTATATTTCAGATGTGCACCATGCATTTAGTTTTTCTTTATTTTTGGGTTTTTTTAAGAGTTTGAAGCTATTTTTGGACTTTGTCATTTTAGCTTATTGGTTTCATATGGTAAACCTCCATTATCCGCAACTCCTCCTAGACCACATGGTTCTTTCAAGCTAAACGTGCAAGAATGCTTCAATATATATTGTAGATGTGCACCAGGCATTTAGTTTTTGGTTAAATTTCGATTTTTTTTCAGACTTTCTAGCTTTCTTTGGACTTTGTAATTTTACCTTATAGGCAATATAGGGTATACTTCCATTATACGCAACTCCTCCTAGACTGCTTGGTTCTTTGCAACCAACTTTCAAGAATGCTTCAATATATATTGCAGATGTGCACCATGCATTTTGTTTTTCATTTGTTTTTATTTTTCTGATTTCCTAGCTATTTTTGGACTTTGTCATTTAAGCTTATTTGCGTTATTGGTATACCTCCATTATCCACAACACAACACCATGCATTTTGTTTTTCATTTTAATGTTTTCATATTTTCTAGCTATCTTTGGACTTCTTCATTTAAGCTCATTGGAGTCTTAAGGGTATGCCTATATTATCAGCAACTCTTCATAAACCGCTTGGTACTTTGCAACCAAACTTTCAGATTGCCTCAATATATATTGTAGATGTGCCCATGCATTTTGATTTTTTCTGATTATCTTTGCCTTTGTCATTATATAACAAAACAGGAATTAGGCGACACATATGTTCCACGGAACACCGATGCATTTTTGATTTTATCCGATGGCTTGATTTTTGTAACTACTAGTATTTCATAGCATCATTTACATGTTCATAAAAAATTATGATATTTAGCACTATATTCTTGTTAAATTTGTAGACAATTTTGCGAGTCATATCTACTTATATTTACTGTCGTTAAATTTATGAGTAAAAAGTTTCAAAGATAGTCTTCAATTAACCAAATTCCGAGGGAATGGGCAAGGGAACAGCTGACAATGAATTTTAAGTAAAAGCTTATGTTTGAATTTACTTCAAATTTTGTTTATCGGAAATGATACCGATAATAATTACAGTGATCAAAGATAAGCCGGGAAAATTGTCAGTCATCCGCCATTCCCTTTGATTTGGTGAATACAACATTACCATTTGGACATTGTACCTATAGATAGATATAAGTTGTCAATAAATTTAACCAAGTTATGCATTATGTTAAAAATAGTTACCAAGTTCCCTAATAAAGATGTACTTGATGTTATCAAATAATAGAAACAAAATCCAGCCATCAGATAAAATTTTGAAAATGAATGGAAAATCTATGTGTACTGATTTGCGTATTTACAGCGAAAACAAAATTATAAAACATACTTATTAACAACCGGGATCAATATGAAAAAGAAAGGAAATGGGGTAAATGTCAAGGAGACAACATCCTATATCCAGGTTAAAACGACCCAAAACAAAGCATCAAGGGGTCAAGTACGTTCAATATTCGATATTCAAAATTATGAATATCAAACGATATATTTTTACCGTTTAACATTCGTTCGATATTCATGTTAATTCTTATGAAATAAAGCAAATAAACTTGAATATCGAATGAATATCAAACGGTAACAAAAGCAGTGTTTGATATTCATATATTTATGCACTTAACCAAAAAAAGAAACATGAATATCAAATGAATATCGAACTGAAAAAATCCAAGTCTGATATTCATTTCATATTCAAATCCGTTGTATACTGCATTAACAGTCCAGAAACGAATATCGAACTGACAAAATCAGTTCATTTGATATTCATATTTCTTTTATTCAATTTGGCGTCCTGCCTTTTTATTTTAAATTTGACCATAGCCCCCCCCCCATAAAAATCAAATGGTCGTTCCCTAAACGATATTTTTCTGGATATGGTTGACCTCATTAATCGTAATTAATGTATATACTAAATGCTTAGTCACCTTCAGAAAAGATGACACATAACTAACCAACACCAACTTATTTCGGCACTCATACCTGTTAATGAAACTATCACTGAGAACAGATCAAATAGATATTAATTGCAATAAAAAAAATTTTACTCCAACTTTACTAATAACAGCACTAGTCGACTAATAACAGCACTAGTCGTCATTTAAAATGGGCAATAAAACAATGATAATGATATTATCGAAGCCAGGAGTAATATTCTTTGGTTATTCTTTCACTGCAAAATTGTTTACAGTGTGCTGATCATATAACCTCTCTAGTCTTTATTCAAAAGACAGCAAAAAGCAATCAATTATTGGTTGATAGTCCAATAGTTATATATATATAGTGTATACTATCATATTTAAATGTTTTACAAAAGTATGTGTATTCTATTTAATTTACGTACTTAAGTGTTGGCTAAACAATCAATATCCTGTGACAAACCGGTTTACATTTAGAGGAATAACAACTTTCATTTCGTTTTTAATTTAGGTAAGTGTACATTTTGCTCTTGTCGTACCTTTGGATGTGGTAATTGTGCATGAGACATAATTTACTACGTGCCTAAATGATTTAGATGCTTTGAAATGTCTATTTTTTATTTCAAATGATTTCAAAAAGTCAAGATTTGCTTGCTACAAAATTTAGATGTCGTCCAGAATATACCTCAGATATCGTAGTCTAAACTAGCTGCCCACATGTTTTGAAAGCCTCGTGTGGCCGTTGAATATCTCTCTCCCTCCTTTACATGTCCTCGAATATCCCACAAAAATATATGAAATATAGCCATGCTGTATTGTTAATTTATGCTACAAAAATTTGTGCAATGAAATTATGTAGGACGTATAAAGAGATGAAGTAAATTTACACAATGAACAGCTGCACTTTCTTTATCACGTTTCAAAATCAATTCAGACACTGGCCGATAGGGACTTTGAACACATTTTACATTATTACATTACGCACCACATCGGTGTGATTGAACAATATTTCCCTCCTTTTTCACCCTTTTTATAGAAAAATGGTGCATTTTTAACAATATCTATTTTTAATTTTACAATAAATTTATCCCTAAATCTTATTTGATTTTTTTTGCGTGTAATACTTATCGACCAAATCAGTTGCATGCATACTTTGTGCAGCGACCTAGATTTCAAACTATTATTCAATTTTTAATTTTAATGTGTACAAAAAGGATCGCCCACATGTAACGGGGTTTAAATATTTGAATTAGTAGCCAAACGTGGCAGAAATTGTTGTCATTGAAAATCGGTTGTAGTTGTAATTTAAGTGATCGAACAGTATTTATTTATGTTTGATTCACAAATGTCATACAAGAATTAGCTTCGATGTTAGCTTCGACGGGAATAATTCTTAACACGTTCAGATTATATCTAAAAACTGCACAAGCCAAGAAATAATTTCATATACCACGTGACCCAGTTTCGAATCAAATGTTATTGTCTAAGAACCGAATTATTCCTGTAAGTTTTCACTTGTCTTGTTCCCTACTAAATACTAAAAATCACTTTTCTTGGACAATGTCTTGCAAATATTTCAGTTTTAATTAAAATATGGGTTTCCCTTTAAAGACAAAATATCAGTCTAAAATATTTTATATATGAGATATCATTCTGAAACCAAATTTTCCAGAAATTTTTTATCTAGTTTTACTCATTTGAACTTGCTTTTCCAATTATCAAGAGCTTCCTTTCTCATTGCCGGAAAATTGTTTCAGCAATTTGGTTTCTAAAGAACTGTCTTCATCATTATTACATGACCAATGTATTTTGTTATTTGATGTTTCTTGACTTGAAGAAACGGAAAGATTGTTTTAAATGGTGTTTTCAAGGAGGTCTTTCCTTATAAGTCTTTGGTCAGTGTTATGATATGTTATAGGTATTTATTCATTCCAATACGGAACTTTCTACTTACTTGAACACTAAAAAACCAGTCAGCAAACGTATCGAGTCAATAATCAATATATCAAAACGGATGGACTCAATGCTCACTTTTCATTGAGGGTGAACAATTTCAAATTTATTATTATTTTTTTATTTACTTATTTATTTATTTATTTATCTATCTATTTTATTTTTTATTTTTTATTTTTTATTTTATTTATTTTTTTTGTATCGTTCCAGATGCATCTGTTTTTTTTCAACTAAATCCGAATCCTTAATGGATTTTCTTTATTTCTGTTACACAATGTTAACATAGTTAAAGAAAAAAGATCTCCAGTCAATTCGAGTTTGATTTGCAGATAGCCATAAGATAACTTCAGTCTTCACTGCAGATGTGGAAGACTCAAAATATAATGCGCAAATATCCAATTAAGCAATAACAGAACATAATTTGGATAACCGAGGACGTTAATCGTAGATTTGGCGGTCGAAAATGCAGTTTACTGGCGACGCGTAGCGGAGCCAACAAACGTATATTTTCAACCGTCAATTAATACAAACTTATGCAAGGAAACAGTTAAACATCGTTATTACGTTCGCTGTACGTTTCAAATCATAAGTAAATTGAATTTACAGATATTTGAACGTCAACATACGGCGTTTTGAAGAGATGAAGAAGCCTCATCTTCGCTTGACAAGTGTCTCCTCTTCAAGAGCCTTTGGCAACGAAGATGAAGAAGCCTCAGTCTTTGTTGTTTCAAAATGGCTTACAAATGTCGACGAAGCGAATGTCGTACACTGTCCGAGGCAAATGATGGCTAACAAACGGGTAGTTACACAGCTATTTGACGGTCAATTTTGACCAACCAAATCGTCTGTTACATTAATGTTGAATAAGAATTAACATTAACGTCAATTGAAGTTGGGACACGATGGCATTTGAATGAAAATTGCAATTCGAATTGTGACCTCGTTAGGACATGAATCTTTTCCCAATGAAAATTAAGCTAATTGACATACAAGAACTCAATTCGAATTATGTACGAACGCAGCATAAGATTCAACTAGGAGATCCATAAATCCAGTGTACATAAAATAAATCCTGCTGATATTGAAGTCAGTTTGAAATCTGCTGATGGTCATATCGACAACGTGTGTCTTTTCATTAAATATACAAATTGGTCATTTGGAAGACAAAAAATAAAAAAAGAATGAAAGAGACTTATAGAAAACGGATAAAGGGTCGGAAAATAACTTTATCAAAGAACTTAAGAGAGGCAACAATGAACATTAAATGTGATAGGTGAACACACGGTTGATGTACGTAAGGATAGGATTTTTTCCCTCTCAATCCTGATAAAACTGAACAGTTTACTTATTTGATTTTTTTAACTTTCAGTGTTGGCTAAAGAGGTAATTTTTTTTCTTACCTTGATCTCCATACAAATATAAATAAGCTAATTTTATATACCAGGTAACATGTTGACACTTACCTAATCATTTCCTATATTTATTTTTCAGATAAAGATATATAATGTCAGAAAAGGATATGTTTAAACCATCTGATGGTATGTATGATCGTGATTATTTAAAATGAATTACCAATATGATTTTTAAATATACACAATCACCCTTCTTTCAACCATATTTAATTATTGTAATTGCCTAGTAACTTATGGCGGTGTTTCTCGTATCAACGTAAACTATATATTTTTTACTGTAGATAAAAACAGTACAGTATTAATGAGAAATACGTTCATGTTTTATTTAAGTGCTCTACTTTTCTAACAAAATACAATTCGTAGAATGATGTACACAACAAACGCACGCACACACACACACACCACACACACACACACACACACACACACACACACACACACACACAACTATTCTCTCTACTGTCCAGTTTCTACATTTCTCAACGGTATCAAAACACTACGAGCGAGTATCGTGAAATTTCCTACTAAATCTTATTGGAAATCAATGTTCTCTTCTCTGCTAGCCCTTGATCATTCTACCGTTTAGTCCGTTTATTTATTTAGCACATCAAGTTAATACAATTCTACACTCGGCAAGCCTCGCTTTTAAACAACTTTAAGAATTTACATGAAATTACTCGAAATCAATTTTGTTCTTCCTGTAGCGAAAATTCCCATAAACTATTTTCAAATCTTTCAGTATAGAAACATATTCTGCAACTTAGTACATTGTAAAGAAAATTAACACATATTGGTAAATGATTTTTTTTTCAAACTTCAATGCAGAAAAATGCCTTGCTCTGGGACTTTATTAAAAATATATCTATATGGCGAAAATATTAACATTAATGTGGTGATAACAGTGCATAGGTTTCTGTCAATTTTTTTACACAGTTTCATTCGATAAAAACACAGCCGGACATGCAATCATATATGTAAAAATTGGATAACAGGAAACACCTACAATGGCTGAAAATCATAATCACATGCCACAATCTGCTATGGAATTACACATGGAGAACACGAATAAGACAAAAGACAAACGTAGACAACGATAGGAACTCGGGACAGCCGGACTTGGTACCGGCACTAGCAAAAGCCAGCGGTAGGGTTAAACCGGTTTATGGATATCCAAACCTCCCCTTTATCTGTCCCGTTTCTCCATAGTATAATAAGCATACGAATAAAACCCAATACAGGTAGACCACTAACTCCATGACCACAATCTTGAGGGGAAAGAAAAAAACAATACATAATTTAGAAAGATGGGTCAAGGAGTGCTCGCCGCAAAACTGCCGGCTATCTCAAGGAGCCTAGTCTGCTGGTAGAACACTGTCGCACTACGGAAGAAAAATCAAATTCAAAACTTCCCGAAGGGTTTGGTCAAGAATCATCAAAGATTTCAGTAGACATCGGCAGTATCAGTGAGAGGCCAGTATGTGTGCAAAATTTTCAGGTCATTAGGTCTGAAAGCTAATTTAACGGATGCAAGCAGAATATTTTGTCGATATCCCATATTACGTAAAGAATGTAAGTTCCCAGCTTTTCTGGACTTTTAATTAATTTCTGGCATTTTTGAAAAACATTTCCGTAAAAACGAGGATTGGAAATGCCCTTAGTAATAAGCTGTTTTCGAGTAATGCCATATTTAGACATCAAATGTTCATATCTATTATAAAACTTCTTAAATGTATTCAACAACTTATGAATTTTGTAACCCTGTTGTAAAAGTTTGGCTGTGATAGTAAGGTTACATTCATTAAAATCGTCAAGAGTAGAACGCACTCGTGCGAATCGTACCAGCTGAGAAACATACACCCCATAGGATGGAGCTACAGGGATGTCGCCGTCAAGAAAAGGGAAATCAGTGATAGTGAAATCGAAATCATCCCGTTTATCATATATTTTAGCTTTTATTTTTCCGGAGTCAATAATGATAGTAAGATCCAGAAAAGGGCAGTATTTAGAATCATTGTTAGCTTTATTTAATTTTAGTTGTTGCGGGTAAATAATGTCTACATAATTTAAAAACTTGGGATTATCAATAGTGAGGATATCGTCAATATACCTGCTGTTATCATTGAAAATAGAAATAAGATTATCACTGTTAGGTATTGTTCCGTTTTGAAGTTTTTTTTTCATGAAGTCTCGTTCGTAACAGAAAAGAAAAAGATCTGCAATTAGAGGGTGCACAATTTGTACCCATGGGGATACCTATGACCTGTTGATAAATAGTGTTCCTAATACGAACAAAAATACCCAATCAACAGCAGCGTTGGCATATTTGTCTTGCAGGTGTAGCAACATATTACTAGTCAAAAGTTTCAAAGTATGCCCAAAAGGAAGAAAATCCTTATTTTCCCATAGTTAATTGCATTATATAAAGCATTATATTCAGTTTCAAACAATTAATAATGATGACATCAGCCAGAAAAGCACACTCGGCAACAAGACAGTATTTATAGTGTAAGTGCTTAATGTCAACATTGACATTTCAATTATATATTACAGATCCACCACCATCTTATGATTCACTGTACGGACAGTTAAAACAGGCAAAACAGTCTTCAGATGGCAATGTTAGTTTTGCCCGGAGTGCCTTTGGAATACTCTTTGGATCACGTAAGTTCATATACAATAAAATGGCGAACGCTGGGCTAATTCTAGTTCTCAAGGTGGCCATGTTGACAGTTGCTGTCTCTTCAGTGTAGATGATAATGCAAAATTTGGAAATCCAAAATAAAAAACAGTTGAAAGGGCTGATGTAGTACAAAAACAAAAAAGATGAAATGTTTTTCCAAACATAAGGCAAGGACAGTTATCAACATTTGGCCGGGCCCACAGTTTTATATCACTAATATATCCACTGACCATTCTATATATCTAATACTGTTATTCTAGCGCAATTTGAAAGCTTTTCAGCGTCTTGCTTAAACTCGTGAAATGGTTGATCATGTGTAATTTTGAAATAATCAATGAATAACTTTAAATTGGTTTTGTTTCCTGTTTTCAACTTTTAAACCGCAATTTCGTTGGTTCAACCTTTGTTTACAATAAACAGATTGATGCACAAGCCAAGTTTGTTTAAATTGAAGGATGGAAAGTTTAGTTGTCTGTTTTTTAGATGTATATTTCGTCAATTTTTGTCTATTCGGTGTAGATAAAAATCAAACATTTAGTAGGCAGAAAGTCAAAACGTATGAAAAGGCTGATTGAAAACGAAAACCCCAAAGTACGTACTCCAACGAAAAATTTTGCAAGCAAAGTTTTATGATTTATCAATTTTCAGTGCACAAATATATAATGATGACATGGTGCATGAAGACGCACGTTAAGCGTTGTATTTAAATTACAACTCATACTTTGTAACTGCAAAGTTTCAAATAGATTTATGAATGCACGTAGGTGCACGACAATTTTAACATTTACTTGTATTTGCAGTTTTCGTGAATTTTCTATGGAGTTAATCTCAATTAGTGGCCAAAGCGCCGTAACTCCAAATAATTTTGAACCAGTTTTTCCTTAGCTCTCAATATAATGGTAAATGCGAAGAAAAAATTACCGGAAGTGGAAAAATTGTAATTTTTTTAAATCTAAATTTTTGGGGGATTAAAGGTTCAATTTCTTATTATTCAAGCAGATAACTATCTTTTTGCGCCGATATATTCATTGAATGCGAATATTTAATTTTTTCGTTGGAGTACCTACCCAAAGCACTGAAAAATAACGCCAAAGTTTGTTAGCTAACGATGGTATTCAATACATGAATAACAACGCAACGAAGTTACTATTGATTTATTCTATGCATATGCGCATTTCGACAACTTATGTCTCATCAGTGCAGATCAAGCCATAACATTCGAAAGTCCATTCGTCGAAAAACGTGTAAAAGCTGGTGACGAACAAATAACCACAAAAGGATGAAAGGATGAAGACTAAAGTCTTTGAATTTACAAATGATCATTCTGTATATTAAATGCTACTATTTTAACGCAACTTCAAACTTTGCAGCTTCTCGTTAAAACTAGTGGAATGGTCGGCCAATGTGCATGTGGCCCAAATGAACCCTTGTTTACAATATTGAATAGATGCACATGCCAAATACTTATTCATCGTTTAATACACTTTATAGGATTAACTGTGGATTTCACATTTAAAGAGATAAAAATGAATTAAAAGAACAGTTAAATTTCCCTTACATTCCCTTTACATTCACTAGAAAAGTCTTTTTATATCTTAGCTGATTTTATATTGTCATTGCAGTTGCTTGTACAATACTCCTAGCACTATTTCTAGCCATACCAGTTACTTGTATAGTTATTGGTAAGTACCAGTTACTTGTATAGTTATTGGTAAGTACTAGCTACTTGTATAGTTATTGGTAAGTACCAGCTACTTGTATAGTTATTGGTATGTACCAGTTGCTTATGTAGTTATTAGTTATTTGTAAGTACCAGTTATGGTCGTTGGAAAGTAACAATTACTAGTATAGTTAGGAGTAAGTAACCCATATTTATACGCAAATGTAAATACCAGTTACAAGTATTGTAATTAGTTTATACCATTTTCAAGTTACTTGTGTTTTGGCATTGATAAATGATAGTTTAAATGACTGCTTAGTAAGAACAAATAATAATTCAAGTTGCTCTATTTAGTCAATTAAATCGAGATTATTCTTTTTAAGGATAGCTACAAGACAGAGAAAATTAAGTCACATCCAACCTGTTAAACACATTTGCATAACTAGCAAAAATAATGATATTTCAGTATTTCGGTTTTACATAACTACACAATTCTCATTGGTCAAAAGTAGCATGTTTTAGAAACACTGTTGTAACTACTTATTTAAAAAAATAATGAAAGTTCTTTAAAATTGGATTTTGATTGTAGATAAAATTTCAGACAAAATGTCACAAAAGCGGAAGTGTTCTGTCCCCTGACCAAGGACTGCACAGTTATGGCATCTGCATTTCAGTCTAAGTGGCAGAGAGGTTTAAAATTGACAGATCAATGGTCAAACTTTGTATAGTTAAGGGTTACTTTGACAGATGATGGTCAAACATATGGATAAATGAACGCACTCTTAGCTTTTTTAAGATTTATTTTTTGTAAATAGAGACTTCATGAAAGGGGCGACACAAACTCAGCCCGTGCTGTTGTTTCAGTGGAAAAACAGATCTTGTTCGTGGATACAAGAAGCATAAAATCGATAATTATTTTACTGTTCTAGACGTTTAAATGTATTGACCACATAAATCGTATCGTATCCTTGTAGATATTCTAAAAAACAAAACTTATTTTTCATTTTAGCTCACCTTACCCAAAGGGTCAGTGTGAGCTTTTGCCATCACTTGGCGTCCGTCGTCTGACGTACGTCGTCCGTCCGTTACCTTTTCACATTTTCATCTTCTCCTCTGAAACCACTGAAGCGAATTTAACCAAACTTTAGAGGAATTATATATGGAAGGTTCTTTACGAAGATAAAAAACAAGACCACCAGCGCGAAACTTAGGTTTAACATTAGACGCAATGGGAAAATTCACATTTCGTCTTCTCCTCTGAAACCATTGAAGCAAATTCAACAAAACTTTACAGGAATGATAAACTAAAGGTCCTTAACAAAGATTGCGTATTTCGTTCCGATCCAATTAAAACATGGCCGCCAGCACGGAAATTAATTTAACATTGGACCCTATGGGAAAATCACATTTTAATCTTCTCTTCTGAAACCACAGAAGCAAATTCAACAAAACTTTACAGGAATGATGTACTAAAGGTCCTTAACAAAGATTGCTCATTTCGTTCTGATCTGATTAAAAAAAACATGGCCGCAGAACGGAACATAGTTTAACATGGGACCCTATGGGATAATCAAATTTTCATCTTCTCCTCTGAAACCTCTGAAGCAAATTCAACCAAACTTTACAGGAATAATGAACTAAGGGTTCTTAACAAAGGTTGCTCATTTCCCTCCGATCCTATAAAAGCATGGCTGCCAGCACGGAACATAGTATAATATTGGACCCTATAAGAAAATCACATTTTCATCTTCTTTTCTGAAACCGCTGAAGCAAATGTAACCAAACTTTGTAGGAATGATGTATGGAAGGCCCTTAACAAAGATTGCTCATTTTGTTAAATTCCGATACAAAGATGGCCACCAGCGAAGAACATAGTTTTAACATTGGACCCTATGGGTAAAACCACATTTTTATCTTTTCCTCTGAAACCAATGAAGCAACTTCAATAAAACTTTACAGAAATGATGTATGGAAGACCCATAACTAAGATTACTCATTTTCTTCTGATCCAATTAAAACATGGTGGCCAGCGCTGAGTATAGTATAACATAGGATCATATGGCAAGATCTTCCTTTTCATTATCTACTCTGAAACTATTGAAGCAAATTAAACTTAACTGTATTGGAGTAATTTATGGAAAGATCTTAACTAAGAATACTTATTTCAGTTGAATCTGACAAGAACCTGGATACCAGTAGAGAATATAGCTTAACATTAGACCCTATAGCAAAATAATTTTGGTCATCAGCATACACATGGTTTAGAAGCATCCTTGTAAGGTGAGCTCGACAGGCTAACTTTCTGAGCCTCTAGTTAGATAATGCAACCAGATCATCTACAGTCATTTGGTATGTCAAAGGAATAATTGAGGAATGAAAGTATTTTTTGACCTGGCTTCCACAGCGTCGGTAATACAATTAAAGTTGCATTTCACTTTTGAATATAAAATGCATAATCCCACAAACGGCTAGATTAATGGCTTTATCACAGCAAGCATTGAATTGGTTATGTAAACAGAACCAACTCTCATATTCTAAGACATGTCTGTTGAATATTTCTTATCCTTATATCTTTTCAGGAGCATTGTATTTAAATGATTGTCCCGCAGAAAGGTACATACCAATATACCTTATAGTAGCAGGGTGTTTTTCCATTGTCAAAGATCTGTCTAGTTTGGTACAGAAATGTACATCTAGGAAATCAGAGGAAGAAGAACAACAAGGGGGTAGTAAAGCTACCAATACGTTTGATGGACTTATTGGTTGTTTCTTGTTTGCTTGGTTTATATGTGGTAAGTCTATTTTAAAATTTAAACACGAATTACGTCACTGTCTAAGGATGTTAGTTCTCGTGTCTTGCATTTCATATTTTTTTACTTTCAATGCAAATATGGAGAAAAATAATTTTATATAGCAAATATATAGTGTAATTACATGCAATTGATTCAAATACTTTGAAAATGTAAGTATAGGATATTTGCTGAAGAGATACCATGAATACCTTGAAGATTTTCATACGAAATCTCGGAAATGTTTAAAATAGAAGTGCCCCGAAGAGAAGTCTTTACGGTGTATCTGTTGTGTTTCAACAGGAAATACGCTTATTCAAACCCAAAATTTACTATGTATATTACTATAGGATCTTAATAATATTTATTTTTATTTTTCTACAGGAAACGTATGGATTTATCGAACATACAACCATTTTTCCACTGATGAAACCCAGTCTAATTACTGTCATCCAACATTATTTTACTTTTCCTTCTGGTTACTGAATGCAACATATATAATGATTGGATTAGCCTGTTTCTTGTGTTGTTGTTTGGGAATCTGTGTGGCATGTTGTTCGAAGGAGTAGTGTATGTGAACATGCTTCATAATAGACGAAAAACATGTACATAAATAATAATAATCACTTTTTTAAAAAGATCTGTCAGTTAGAACGGTTTTCTCTATTTTTAGAATAGTTTTATATATTTCTATTAATTTATTGTTGTTCTGAAAGTTATATAAATAAAAAATAAGTAGTAAATAGATTAAGCTTTCAGTCCCATCTAAGAATGACTTCGGATGAAGTGCATGGGTCAACAAAAAACCTTCAATGAATGTTTTTATATTTTAATTACATGTTAAACTCGCTCCATGAAAAGAGAAGGATTGTAAAGTGAATTTTTATCAGTATTTTGTTATTTATAAACAAAAAATCGGTTGTTACTTACATAACAGAACAGAACAGATATTTTATTAACCAATCATGGTGCCCATTACTGGGCAGTATAATTATTCAATTAATCATATAGTAATATTAATAACATAAATGAATAAATGATTAAAAAGAATTCTAATATGACCCTCTTCTTTCGCTTTGGAAACAAAGTTATGTTCTAATTCCAACAATATTTTTTGGCACATGCATATATTTTTTACAAAAGGACATTCGTAATGTACAATTTATTCACTCAATATTCATTTTATTTTTTATTTTATTTGAATAAAATCAACCAAAAATCCACATCAAATAATGACAATAGTAGAAATTTACAACAGTTACTAACTGAAATTGACATAACCGTAACCTAGCAAACGGATGTGTTGTTGTTATGGAATCTTATCTATGTTGCATATCATGCTCTACGATTTAAATATAAAAATTTAATTTTTAACGTTAATAAAATTATAAATATGAGTTTTATTCCTTTTCTTTTCCCTTTTTAGCTTCAAAAATAACATAACCAAGCAGTCATATAAAATCAGAAATACAACCAGCTCACACTCATACCCGCTTCGATAATAAAATATCCGTATTTTATGTTTTATAACAAATTATTTGTGTTAATTCAAAACTTATGAGCCACTTATATTAATAAAACAACGGATATAGAATTCTCTATGTCCGTTTATGTGTGTTTGTATGCAGTTTTTCGACATATTTCAATTCTAGTGCAAAATCCAATATTGCTCTCGAAGAGTCGCTTCGAATGTTAAAAACTCTTGTTAAATATATTAGAATCGAAATAGATTCTTGCAATTGGGCTCTATGCGAATTAGAACATGGTCAGACCTTATATTTGTCTTCATTTTATACCTCGCTGTCGCTCGGTATAAAATATTGACAAATATAAGGTCTGCCCATGTTCTAATTCGCATAGAGCCCACTTGCAATAATCTATTTCTTAAACAAAAGCTTAATTACAGTGATTTGACTGATTTTTTTTTTTGTAAAACAAAAATACATTATAGAAAAACAAAAGAGTACAATATAAAATTCACAACAGCATAAATAAAAATAGGGTTGAAGCACACTGTGATCCAGACCTTATCAAATTTAAATTTACTTTATTATACAGTTATTTAATGCATATTAGGGCAATAGACTAGAATATTTTGCCCAAGGTGTCAGAAACCCCCAAGTGTTCTATTGCCCGAGGCCAACGGCAAAAAGTCGATGATCAGATTTTCAACATTTCTGAAATAAACAGGGCATCTTGGTGCAGATTTCTTGGTCATTTCTACTGTACTGCATTTTGTCGTTGCCACATTTCTGTTCTCCTTATCACTGACACTAGGTGTTAAATAGGTTTCAAATGATTCCATAAATGTCTTCTCTTGTGACGATGTTAACTCCATGAAATCAACATCAGATATGTTTAAATCATCCTTCAATTCAGAACTAGTGCCATTCCCTACAAAAAATAAGTAATTCAATATTTTAGGCCATTGGATCCTTTACAAAATGTTTGTTTGCTGTTTATTGAGTATTAATTTTGGAGAAAGGTAGGTAATTTTTTTTAAAATACATCAAACAGAGATTAATTTTAAAGAAAATGTGCTAAAAATAAACAATTTATTTGGTTTTTGGGGAATTTTTAAGTAGGTTGGTTCTTTGGGGAGGTCGATTAACAGCAATCAAACAATTTTTAGGGTTGACCTTAAATATACATTAGTAATTGCACACAGAGATTAAAACAATGTAGGATGATAGAGTATTTGGTTGACAATGCAGTACTGACCAGTTGAAAGTCACTCTTGACTTGATTACACATTGATGAATATAGACCAACAATAATAATGATGATAAATAAATACCAGTGCAACAGTTTTTGCATGTTTTACTTGTTGTAATGACTTTGAATAGAGGTGCCATTGCCCAAATATGGGATTTAACCATTAAAATGGTTACTTTAAAGGTTCTGCCAGACATCTCATTTACTGTCTTTTTACCATAAAATCTCCGAGCCGCATCAGCTTTTTTATTCATGTTGATCAATTTTTATAATTTGGTTTTGTTCCTGTCTTCATGTTCAAGATTTTTTAATTGTTACCTTAAACAGTTTGATTGAATGATTGATTGGTCTCTGTCATATTCAACCTTTTTAAACTTACAGGTTCATAAAGTTAAGGACAATTATTAAAGTACACATTCTATAAAAATAAACTACATTTACCTGCCATGGGTACTAAATCTGAAGTGGTTTCCATTGGACTTTCTGTGTGTTCATTTCTAAGTGTAGCCACTGGAAGCTGAACAAAAGGCACTGTAGGAGAAGTAACTGTTGCATTACTATCTGTATTTACATTTTGTACACTAGGCACTGAAAAAGAAAAAAAAAACACATAAATATAATATATTCATGTACATATATTTAAACAGAGAATATGTACATTTGTACATGAGACCACTGTGTGGCATTTTTCTTAAATAGCACTTTTACCAGCAAAAAAAATGTATTGTTCCCCAGATAGTACCGGTTTATAAAATAATAAATAATCCAAAATTTAACTGCATGGAAATACATTATAAATACTAAAATCTAAAAAAAAAAACATATTCTGTCTACACTATTACACTTTTATGTGCCTTTCCCAAAAAAAGTTAGGAGCTTTGATCAATGGTTTTCTTTATCACTTTTTTTTAATATTCACCATTTGTAGGTTATCTGGATCATTTTTTGTGTGGAGAAAAATCATATTTCTGTTCATAAAAAGCTGCTTTGCAACTACCGATACATGTATGTCATGCTTCTTGCTCAAAGCTACAAATTTGTTTATTTCATAGAGACATAGTTTTGTAATAATTTGGCAATGCACTTTATGTTTGTAGTTGTTTTACATGTTTTAGGTATTCAATTTCTGTACATTTGATCTGAAAAAAAAAATTACCATCATTATGTACTAGATTCTCTCCTATAATTGCATTGCTAACTACGTGAGACATATCCTTCTTCTTGGATTCACCAGTTTTACAATAGTGTTTGATACTTGACTCCGATTTATGTCCTGACACAGACATAATATGTCTGCTTGCAAAGCCTTCCTGATCAAGAAGTGTGATTGTGGTAGCACGCAGACTATGGTTTGTATACACACGAGACAGCCCTGCTGACATTGACAGTTCTTTCATTTTGTCACCTGAAAAAAATGTTATACAATAAGTCAACAGACAAATGACAGAACAAGTATATAAACCTAGGAAAAGGAGTTAAGGCATCATAAAATGGACAGACATGTAAAGTGTATTTAGATCCCAAGAAAAAAATGTATAAATTTCCACATAAATCAGTATCAATACAAGGAAATGATCATGTAAATAATTTTCTGAAACACTAGTTAACTGTTTTCATGTATGTACGGTAATATTAGTATATAAAAAATTAGGCAAAATAGGCAATTCACAGAAAGTACAATGTACATGTAAAAAACGTGTCTTTATTTGTATGTACATGTATACACTATCAGCCAAGTGATTATCAATGAAGCCATTGTCATCGTGGTCATAGTAGAGACAATCTGTGCAAGTCCTGATAAGGTAATTATTATTGTTATAAAAATTACAGTAATAATGATTTATTCATGAGTCGCATACATTGTTTGTACTACAAAAAACATGTATGATAATGATCTCATCTATTCAGACTTTGCCAGTTGTAGTTTACCCGGGTACATATGTAAATCATCCAATTTACATGTATGCTTCTGGATGGATTAGTCTTGTTATTCTTATTGTTTATTTACATGTACATTGACATGTATCTAAATGGGCTGAAAGCAAGGTTTTGTTCTAAAATAAAAGATAAAATAATGTCAAGAATGTAGCAATGGATGTTGGGGAGTGAATGAACATATTAGAGGAGCAGCAATTAGCTCTTAAAATTCTAATAAAAACTAGAGGATAAAATGCCTCTTTCCGAGTAATATTATTTGTGTCTGTAAGACAACATATGATACCTCCGCTAAACTTGAGCAAATGTTTCTTATACAACTTTATACATGATATATGTACAGACAGACAGACAGACGAATGGGAGGACAAGAGTAAAACAACATGCTTTAGACTTTTTGTCGCAGAGGCATGAGAAAGATAATTTTCCACTGTAAATAACAGTGATTGATATTTATAACACACCATATCACTTTCACTTTATATAAAACTGAAAGAGATGAGTCCAAAAGTCAAGAGCAAGCAATTTATGTGGTGTGGCCTTAATTCTGAAATACATACCAAGGGTGTTTTTTCCAAGAGGGCTCTTCTCATACCAAACTGTATCTGATGCAGTAATGTGCTTCTTTGGGCGCTGCCAGAAAAAGTCAACATCAGGTGAAAGAACTGATAGATATTTTACCAGTGACTGCAGTGGACATAACTTGTGGTTTGCAACTGGATAGAGTCGTCCACCTTGGCTATGACTAGTGTCTGATGAAGATCCTCTGTGGTTTTTTGTAAGATGGTCCTTCAGTTCAATGTATCTATTGTCACCTTGTCCTTTAAATAAAAAGTCACCCTTCTTCAATTCTCTAAGATTTTCTCTCCCTCTATTACAAAAATAGAGCATAAAATCCAAAAACACCTTACTCTGCAGCCCAGCAGGGCTTTGTAAATCTAGACCATCATATAGTTTTTTTAGATCTTCATGGCCGATAGCTGGTTTGTTAATAGAAACTCCCTTTCCTATCTGCTTCGTTTTGATTAGCATAGCATCAAAAGTTTCATTTGCCGACTTCATGCAGGGATCGTTAACTATGTCAAGTTCCTTAAGCTTCAAAAAATGCTTTTGCAAGCCATACCTAATTGAGATCATGGACTTTTTTGAATAAAATCCACCGCTTTTCATTCTCAGTGATGCATAGAAGTTCCTTAGTCTGCTGCACAAGTCTGTCTGTGAAAGCTGTTCTATTTCTGCTAATACCAGATTTTTCTCAACACAATATGCATTTAAAATGTTAAGACTCGACTTTACCACAAGCTTTGTGTTTTTGGAGTCCCTATTTTCCAAAATATCATTTATGTCTGCATCGCAGACGTCAGGAAATCGTCCTGCCATTTTACTTCCGGATATACTAAATTTGAAAACGAAAACGATCCACTCTTTGTTTTCCGGAATATCGCGGGCAATAGTTTTTGTAAAATTTCCCCGGGCAATAGATCATCGACTTTTTGCCCGGGATTAAGAGAAATTAGTCCTCCAATAAGAAATTTGGGCATTTATTTGAAAATAGCAAAAACTAATGCATTTCTTTTCTAATGGAAAAATAATTTTATAAGGTAATAAAACAATTTATTTATTTGGTTGATAAGCAATTAAACTTGAAAATTGTCTTCTATTATTTTCTTTCTTTTTTGAAATAAATCTTGCAGAATGTTATAAATTTTCTTAATAATATAATTGTC
>MJUU01027891.1:0-15419 GCA_002080025.1 Modiolus philippinarum
AAAACAGATGCTGAATATTGTTTGTTGACTGCCATTTTCAAAATGGCCCCCAAAAAAGCGGGAAAATTTAGTATTGTCCAATTTCAATGGAATTTGGTTTCCAAATGGGTATTGATGTCGCAAATTCAAACCATGCAATGTTAAAAATTGTTTGTTCAGCGCCATTTCAAAATGGCCACCAAAAAAGGCGGGAAAATTCAACATTGTCCAATTTCAATGAAATTTGGTGTCCAAGTGGATATTGATGTTGCGCCTTCAAAACTGATGTTAAGAATTGTTCCCTGACCTCCATTTTAAAATGCCTGCCAAAAAAGGCAGGAAAATATTCAACATTGTCTGATTTCAATGAAATTTGGTGTCCAAGTGGATATTGATGCTGCGACTTCAAAAGTTGGTTGAAAATTGTTTGTTGACTGCCATTTTCAAAATGGCTGCCAAATAGGCGGGAAAATTCAACATTTTCCTATTTCGATGAAATTTGGTTTCCAAATAAATAATGATGTGGTAACTTAAAAATATGGTTTTAAACATTGTTGTTGACTGCCATTTACAAAATTATGTCTCAACTTCAAAACTGGTGTTGAAAGTGGTCATAAGCAAGAACATTTTTGTAAAAAAAGCGCAACAAAGAAATATAGTAAAACAAGATCAGACTTTAAATACAGTTCAAGATATTGGTGGTGTTTGAGCTAACAAAGTTTGAAAGACTTAAGTTCAACTGTATAACTTAAAATGTAAGCTTCATTGTGGCAACTGAAAGCCAGGTGAGCTACAGGCTCCTGGGAGCCTCTAGTTAATTATACCCTCCGCTTTAGTGGTCAGTATGTAGTGATCATGGTGTCCTTCCATCTGTCTGTTTGTTGGTTCTTTTGTCCATCTGTCTGGAAGGCTGCCATACCCCTGTCAGAGTCTCATGAATAATTCATGAATATGCATGAACATTTCATGAACTGTTCATGAACAGATTTCATGAATAGTTCATAATTTATTCATGAACATTTAATGAACAATTCATAAACTGAAAATCGACATGAAACTTCATGAACTGCAATGTTCATGAACTATTCATGAAGAAAAAAGTTCATGATCTTTTTTGTTCATGAACAATTCATGAAGGATGAGAGTATCTGTATTCATGAACTATTCATGAACAATAATGATCAGGAACTTTTCTCTTCATGAATTGTTCATGAACAATTAAAAGTCATGAACATTCATGTGGAATTGTTCATCAAATGTTCATGAACTATTCATGAAATGTATTCATAAACAGTTCATAAAAAAATCATGAACATATGATGAATCCTTTAGTATATTCATGAATATTCATATCAATTTCCACTTAATAAATACATAATGATTAGTCCTTGGAGGGCAGATTTTCCATAAGGTTTTGGATGGTCTTCATACTAATGTCTTCACTAATGGATCCTGTAATGCATTCCAACAACTTTTACAGGCTTTACTCTGACTTTTTAATTCCACATATTTAATATGTATTCACCTCATTATATATTGATGAATCTATTATATCCAATAAAATGCTTTACTATATTTGAATAATTTTTTTAAAAAGGGAGATAATTATAATGTAAAGTATATGGAAGAATACTTTTGCAAAATAATATTGTTCTTTCATGAAAAACTAGATAAGTTGCCAGATCTAGGGTAATCAGATCATCTGAATTGATTGGTATGGTTAGAAAAGATTTAAAATTCACCATTTATGTCATAAAATTTATTAATAGATTTTTGAATTCAGTTTTTTTGTTCGTCTGTTGTCTGCATTTGTGTTAAGTTTATCTAAGATCCAGTTTATAAAATTCTTGAATTATTCAAAAAGCATAACTGACTGATGAACATTGCATTAGTATTTTAATGTTTCAGTAAAACATTATCAATTTTATGAAAAGTCTATGATACTTATAATATTTATGATTCACTTAACTTGATCAAAATTCATGAAAATTCATCAAAATTTCATAAACATTCATAATATTATTAAATAAGTCTCAGATAATTGACACTCTGAATATTGAATATACTATGTACTCCATAAAGTGCTGACCAGTGGTTAAAATAATATTATATAAGTACAGTTAATTATTTCTTAAATAATTCATGAATACCTATAAATGTTTAAGAAATTCAACGTATGATGCATAAGAACTTTATTAACATTTGAAAAAATTCTTTTATGAACAACTCCTGAATTTTAATGATCAACCAATTCATCAAAACTTCATGAACATTCATAAAATGCTTTTATGAATAGTTCATGAATTTTAATGATTAACTCGTGATTCATCAAAATTTCATGAACATTCATAAAATACTTTTATGAATAATTCATGAATTAAATTCATGAACATTCATACATGAATTATAATGAACTTTCATGTATCATTCATGAATATTCATGAATCATTCATGATAGTTCATAAGGTCTTGAATTTCATCTCGCAGGGGTAGGGTTCTCGCTTTGTGACAACATCCCCTAGACCACTTGATGTAGTTCATTGAAATTTTCACAGAATGTTTAGTACACATTTTCATTATGCACCATTTCTTTATAAATTTGATTTGATCTTATTTTTTGGTGATGGTGGGGGTATATATTAGTGAGCTGTGCTCACAGTTTTTCTAGTTCTACCATTGATTATTGAAAAATCTTTGCAATGCAAATGCATTTGCATGCCAAAACATGAAAGCAGATAACACAAATAATAAGCAATAACAAAATTACACCATGCATACCTTCCATAAGTAAATAGAAAATAACATTATGTGAACTGTCAGCTTAGATAATACATCTGAAAACAAAAACTGTGAGCAGAAACAGGACACTTAAAATATAATATAAAGAATTCAAAAACATAGCAATACCAGTATAGAGGCAAAACATATCAATACAACATATAATGAAACAAAAATGAACAAGCATGCCACAAACTGATGTGTCAGCAGTGTGAACCCAAACAAAAAACTGTAAGTATTGTCGGATTTCCGGGAGGGAAAGCTGCCTTGTTTGCACCAGCATCATACTGCTAATGAAAGTCTGATAGTAAATCTTAGTCAGTTTTGTCATGAACTCTGGATCTACTCTAAATGTCAATTATCATTTATGAAAAAGAAACATTGTAAAGATCTGCCAAATCATGCTGACAATAACTAAAACTTCAAAACTTTTATGGTGACAACTGACAAATGAAACAGTGGTTGAATGTTACTTTGGTGAATTAGTTTTTAGACAGTAATTTCGCTTTTTTGACAAAATTTGCTGTACATTCTACAGACAACTAAAGAGTTATGAAATGAAGATACAATATGCAGGAGATGCCCTAAACAAGTTGTTAACTACTGAAGTCATCAAACTTTCATAAAGTTTTGATTCAGACGACATGAGTTACACATAAAGAGGAACAACCAGACTGTCACCTAAATGTACACACACAAAACAGACGATATCAAAGGTCAAGGTCACACGAAGATCACCATGGTAAGCGACATGCCTTTTGATGATGACATACCCTATTGCCAAATATCAAGTAAGATGAAAAGGTTATGGCCTGGACACGGAAACATTTCAAAGAAACGGTTATTTGACCTGAAATTCAAAGGTCAAGGTCTTGTGAAGGTCATTAGGATACATTAACATCTTAAAATGACACACCCACGTGCCAAATATCTAATGTCCATGGGTAAAAAAAACAAAAAGGTATGGTCCCGGCATGATTGTTTGAGAAGAGAAGAAGTGATAGTAGAATAAGAAGAAACAAAGGGTAAAACAAAATCTCTTCCTTGAAAGAGAAATATTATTTGTCCTAATACTTTCAAATGTATGATATATTTCAAGACACAATGCAAGAAATTAATGAGTGCCAAAGTTTAAGGGAAAGTTTCTTTAGACTTTTCGTAACGCCTACCAAGTCTTCCATATATGTAAAATGGCTCTCGCTTTTCTAATAAGTTGTTCAAAACCAGACCTGGGGTCATTACATGTTAAAGTAATTAATTACATGGAAAATTCTTCAATTAAATTACAATTACCATTACTTCATTTTTCCAATGTAATTAATTAAATTACAATTACATTTGCAATGTAATTAATTACAATTCAATTACATTTGCCTGAAAAACTATTTATGTTATACCCACAAAAATAAACTTCAATAAAGTTTATGACATTTATACAGTACGTACATACAAGAAGTTTCAGAAGTTTCAGAAGTTTCAGTTTGGGTAACAGAAAAGATTTAGTAATAATGAGATTGGTTTCCAATATGTTTTTTTCAGTTCTTGCGGGGGTGAATCAGAAAGATGTTGTAATTCGGAAGTATACTCTACATGTACAGTGTATAAAATATTTTATCTGCATGTTACATAATGCAGTAAATGCATCAATGTTGTCTAATATTGTCATTAAACAGTTTATTCTACCTATTCTCTAAATTGGGTAATATTATAAGAAATTCATACTGGAATTATTTCATAAATATTTGAAATCTTTGGATTACTCAGCAAAAACAATGTTATTTTGATGAGGCTTATTGAGGGTAAAAAAAGTAAATATATAGACAATATATAGTTAGTGTCTTTAAATATCAACTGTATTTGTACAAGGCTTAGAAACAGATTGACGTGCGAGCCTTTAGTGAGCATTTCAATCTGTTTCGTGCCAAGTACAAATACATTCGATATCTAAAGACAATAATTATACATTGTTTTTATCCTGCAATACATAAACCAACTTCATTTAATGGAAAATATAGCATAAAATGAATTTTTCGGAGATTTTTGTCTGTTCATAAATACCGGAAGTAGGCGTGGCTTAAATTGATATCCTGTATAGTGTACAAGATACAGCTGTGCAAGATACAGCAAGGCAATTTACGTAGGGCTTTATCTGTATAGTAAAAGCTACCATTGCAGGATAAATTCAAATATCTATTTTCATTTTCATAGAAGCATGCAAAATATTCAATTTCATTTTTTCCTTATTTGGAAATTAAACATAAATTATTGATATCTAGCAAGACATAAATAAGACATAACTAATTTACTTGTTTTTTGTGTAAAAAAAAATATTTTAAAACATTATAAGTTAACTTAGTCATTTACTCATTAGCATGACTAGTAAGAGGGAAACTGTTAACTTCATAATATATCAGTATACTTTGACCTCAGTAACTGTTGGAAGTGTAAAAATTAATTATTACATTTTTAAACATTCTTTTGAAAAATATGTTATTTATTTTCAGGTATGTTTACCTGTCAAATTAAATTAGCACCAATTATTGTTAACGACATTTTGTGCTGTAACAACATGAATTGTTCTAGCAATTTGAAAATACTGAAATAGCTAGGAGACATTCATTTATTGCCTGAAGTTGGGTAATTATTATGTTGATTTGAACAAAATGTGAAAAGTGTCAAGATAAAATACAATAAATTAAAGCCTTAAGCAGGGATAACCTTAAATGACAGATAAATATATATTCCTCATTTTTTTTTATATTTGTTTTTAATAATAAAAAAAACACAATTAATTATATTATTGCTTCAATGAGTAAAATGAATATCTTATTTCACAAATTTATTTAATTTACAGTGAAGTCCCATATTCTCTAGATAGAAAAACATTTACAAGCAATTTAAAATCCTATCAAGCAATTAGAAATCCTATTTAGTCTTGAGGAAAAATATATTATGATAGTCATGTTAATACAATCATTCTTAAACCAGAACTACTATAACACCAGTTTATTTGATTTCAATTATATTGTAATTGAAAGTACTTGAAATGTAATTCTAAATTACATTCAAAATATGCAATGTAATTCAATGTAATTGATTTTTTCTTCAATTACACATTACTTTAAATTACTTTGTAAAAATGTAATTAATTACATTTAATTACAATTACATTTTCAATTACCCCAGGTCTGTTCAAAACATCAGCAATGAAATGATATGGAATAAGTGTACTTTAGACAAAATCTCTATAAATATGTGGTAAACACAACGGAACAACACTTTAATTATTGTTCTTTATCTTGAAGACACTGTGAGGGCTTCAACAATGAGCTTTGCTCATACGTCATAGTAATTAAGTTCAATACACCCCTAGCACTGGTTTGAGTGGAATTCGTTGGTAAATGTGAAACAAAGTAACATCCATGTCTTTTTCTTTGTCATGGATCCGAGGTCGTCAACAAACATTAAATCAAATGATGTTCTTTCAGTCGCTGTCATCCGTTTCCCAGTAAAAAGACTAAAAATAATCATAACATTTTTATCTGCACTGAAAAGACATTAGTTGTCGAAATGTGCATCAGTATGCAGAAAATAAATTCACATTAACTTAGTTATTATAAACAACCACAGGGCTGAATCTGCACTCTCTTTCGCCACACATATAGTGTACTTTGTGATGTGATTATCCATGTTTTTCTCTAAATTTTTTCTCACTCATCTGATGTATCCAAGATTATCCATCAGAGCCAATCTTCTGGTCTGAACTTTCGAGATAGATTTAAAGCGACTGAAATACCATCATCGATATCTGCCTCAACTTTTCCAAACTGGCATGTCTTCAAAACAATTTATTTGCAACATTTACAAGGTAACTGCATTTGATGTATTGCTGTCCTTTAACAACTACAAAAAAGAGAGATAGACAGAGAATATCTATATGGATGGGATTGACACCCTTTCGATGATGGAACACCATATTAAACTGGAGGAATTGCTCTAGCCATCTGAATATTTGACTCCATTTTTTTTTTCATCAGAAAATCCAGAATGTAGTCAGTTTGAAGAATGTATTTTCAGGCAATAAGGTGGTACTTGAACTTCTCCCTTATAGAAAGGGTAGCTAGCAACTCCTTGTGACTTGCAAACTCTTTAATCTTCTACTCGCAAAGCTGACTTTCATATGTCCTTGTAGGATCTTCAACCAACCGTTCTCATAGCGCCAGTGTCAAGAATGGCATCACTGGCACTAATCACGTCGTCGAGAGATGTGAGAATCATTTCCATTGGAGATCTCTCAGGACTAGTTCTGTTGTATGCTGAAAAGTTCCTGGTGCTACACACAGACCAACTTGTGTTTACAGTCTGTACCGAGTAATGAATTTTGTCTTACATCTACCTTCCCGTGTTATCTCTATCTTGTGATATCCATTTCGAATGTCCAATAGTGAAAACTAATTTGGCAGCTTTATGCCCACAAAATCTTAAAATGAGAAGAAAGGGGTTAGAATCTTCGAAATCCTTTTTCGACGCGCTTTCTTGTGTATTGATCCTTCTTACGAATAAGAACAACTGTGGGGTCCACTCAAACAGAGAGAGGACAACACCTCCATTCCTTGATTGTCTTTAAACGGCCTTTGTATACATCCTGAAAACCAGTTTGGAGTCATTTGTCATGTTTAGGGTTGGCGAATTAGTTTTGAGTCTCTGGTGTATATTTATTCTTTGGAAAAACTACATTCTGCTAAGAGATACTTATTTATTTTTTTTTCTGATTCATTGTCAGCTCATGTCATTACGAGTCAGCTATACTGTAGGTGACAAATTTTCTGAAAAACTGTCAGACATCTTCCCCTAATTTGGCTTTTTATATTATATTGTGGGTTCTCGATCAACTTTTTAAGCTGCGTTACAATATGAAAGTTCACTCTCTAGAAGTCATCATTCAAACAGGAATTATGAAATTCTTCTATATTATTGTTTCTTGGTGTTTCCGATTTGTCGTTGTCCGTAGATTGTTCGTTATTACACTAATGGCTCGGTTCTCACTTACTTTGTGATTGATGCATGAGCTCTTAAAGAGTCAGCATCCAATAGTCCATGCATGTCTAATAATTCCTATACAGCATTTATTTCTATGATGAGTTCTATCGTGGTATCAGCAACCAATGTCACTCTAGCAATTTTATAAACATCCTCTTTGAAGTATCATCTTGGTCGAGCCAAGTCTATTTCATCTAACACTTTCCGCAAATCTAAGCGCATTTGCATATTGTCTCTTACTGTTGCGATGCAAGTTGGCCCTTCAGTTTCAGTCATTCTATTTCTAACGATCCTTGTCACCTTCCATATTCGTGTCATTTTTGTGCTTTGCAAGTGTAAGTCTTTCATCCAGAATCACTATTAAAAACTACCTTAACCGCAACGCTTCTAGATGATCTAACACGTTTTCTCTACCCCAACCAAATGTAGGAACACCCTTTTTCTATAAACAAAACAAAAAACAAATACAGAAAAAATAGTCACGATTTTCCACAAAAAAAATGCAAAAAATAAAAGATAGTCTGGAATCTCACGTTTATCGGAGAATAGATCCAGCACTGCGTTGACTTTGACAGAAGCTATGATATGATCACCTCCTCGGATTCTGTAGGCAGGTTCCCCCTGCTTCCGTCTATTCAGTTATTGGAACGATAAGGAGAAAGAGACTTTTGGGGCATTCTCCTCTTTATGAGACTTTGTTCCACATAAAGCCCTTGGTCTATTTTAGTGGATGAATTCTTTCGGCATTGTTTTTTTTTTAAATCTTCGCAGTACCCTTATTATATTTTGCTGACTGGTTATGGCATCGCTTTGATATCAACCGAAAATCTTTTTTTTTCTTTTTTGTGCAGTACTCATGTCTTTCTTTTTCGTTTTTTTGCTTGTTGCCATAGTCCTTGGGTTATTCTTTTTAGACCGAAGGTTCGGTTCTCACTTTATTTGCACTCCCACTTTTCCCTCTGGTTACTTTTCGTAAAAGGAATTCAGAGTCTTTTTTACCTTCCATTCATTACTTTGTTGGCTGGTTCTGTCAAATTCGAGGTATCTTTCAGGTTTTTGCGTCTTCTTTCCCTTTATTTAGCTCACCTGACCCGAAGGGTCATGTGAGCTATTGCCATCACTTGGCGTCCGTCGTCCGTCCGTCGTAAACTTTTTCAAAAATCTTCTCCTCTGAAACCACTGAACCAATTTTCACCAAACTTGGCCCGAATCATTATCAGGATATGTATCCGATGAGTCCGAGGACCAAACAACATGGCTGCCGTTACTAAAAAATAGCACATAGGGGTAAATTGCTGTTTTTGGCAAATAACTCGAAAACCGTTACAGATATAAAAAATCTGACAGGAGGTAAAAGTGATCAGCATGGCAAGATCAACCCGCCCTGCAATTTTGAAGAAAATCTGATTACCAGTTTTGGAGTTATTGCCCTTTTCCGGAATTTTTTCAAAATTTTAATATTTTTTATTTTTTATCAAAGAAACTATAGCAGATAGAGGTCAACTTTTAATTGCAAAAAAGTTCAGCATATCAAGATCTACCCACCCTGAAATGTTTGAGAAAAATCCAAAAACCCTTGTAGGAGTTAAGTAATTGTCCTTTTTTCACAGAATTATCAAAATTTTCATATTTTTCGTCTTTTATTTCCAAAACTATGGAAGACAAAGATTAAGTGTAAATTGATGAAATGTTTGACATGCTGTGGTGACTTCAAAATAGTTCTTTGACCGCCATTTTCAAAATGGCCGCCAAAAAAAAAGTCGGGAAAATTCAACATTGTTCGATTTCAATAAAATTGGGCTTCCAAATAGATATTGATGTTGCGACTTCAAAACCAGTGTTGAAAATTGTTTGTTGACCGCCATTTTCAAAATTGCCGCCAAGAAAGGCGGGAAAATTCAACGTTGTCCGATTTCAATGAAATATGGTTTCCAAATAGGATTGATGTCGCCACTTCAAAACCGATGTTAAAAATTGTTCGTTGAATGTCATTTTCAAAATGGCCGCCAAAAAAAGTGGAAAAATTGTATGCATCTTTAGCTCATCTGGCTATGCCAGGGTGAGCTTTTGTCATCACTATGCGTCCGTCGTCTGTCGTCCGTCGTCTGTCGTCCGTCTGTCCGTCCGTCAACAATTTCAAAAATTTTCTCCTCTGAAACTGCTGGGCCAAATGTAACCAAACTTGACTTGAATCATCACCAGGGTATGGCTTCTCAAAATTATGTTCGATTAGTCGGCTGGTCAAACATCATGGCCACCATTGCTAAAAATATAACATAGGGGTAAATTGCTGTTTTTGGCTAATAACTCGAAATCGTTACAGATATAAAAAATCTGACTGGGTAAAAATGATCAGCATGGCAAGATCTACCTGCCCTGCAATTTTGAAGAAAATCTGAAAACCCATCTCGGAGTTATAGCCCTTTTTCCGTAAATTTTCAAAATTTTTGCATTTTTTTAATTTTTTATTTCAAAAAGTGTAACAGATAGAGGTCAAGTGTAAATTGCAAAAATGTTCAGCATATCAAGGTCTACCCATCCTAAAATTTTGAAGAAAATCCATAAACCCTTGTAGGAGTTATTGCCCTTTTTCACGGAATTTTTAAAAATTTTCCTATTTTTTTTTATCTTTTATTTCTAAAACTATAGAAGATGAAGGTTAACTGTAAACGGATGAAATGTTTGCCATGCTATGGCGACTTCAAAACTGATGTTGAAAATTGTTCCTTGATCGCCATTTTCAAAATGGCCGCTAAAAAAGGCGGAAATTCAGCATTGTCCGATTTCAATAAAATTTTGTTTCCAAATAGATATTGATGTTGCGACTTCAAAACCGGTGTTGAAAATTGTTCGTTGACCGCCATTTTCAAAATGGCTGCCAAAAATAAGTTGGGAAAATTCAACATTGTCCGATTTCAATGAAATTTGGTTTCCAAGTGGATATTGATATTGCGACTTCAAAACTGGTGTGGAAAATGTTCGTTGACCACCATTTTCAAAATGACCGCCAAAAAAGGCGGGAAAATTCAACATTGTCCGATTTCAATGAAATCTGGTTTCCAAATAGATATTGATGTTGCGACTTCAAAAACTGATGTTGAAAATTGTTCGTTGAACGCCATTTTCAAAATGGCCGCCAAAAAAGGCGGGAAAATTCAACATTGTCCAATTTCAATGAAATTCGGTTTCCAAATAGATATTGATGTTGAAAATTGTCATTGCCCGCCATTTACAAAATGATGTTTTGACTTCAAAACTGGTGTCGAAAGTGGTCCTTAACAAGAATGTTTTTTTGTCAAAAATGCCAAACAAAGAAATATAGTAAAACATGATCAGACTTTTAAATACAGTTCAAGATATTGGTGGTGTTCCAGCTACCAAAGTCTGAGAGACTGAAGTTCAAATGTATAACGTACAATGTACTAAGCTTGATTGTCGTATCGTGCTTCAAAGTTTTCTTCACAATATAAAAATATGTTTAAACTAGATTATAAAGGGGAACCCCTGCCAATTTTTTTTTTATGGAAAGGGGGACTTGGAATGTTTTGATCAGTTTCAACAATATGCATTATCTGAATTATAAGGGGAACCCCTGTCCATATTTTTTTTGAATGATGGTCTGAAATGGGTTGTAATGGATAGTGGGGCTTTAAATTACCGTGGAAACTGCTGAATCTACTTACCCTGTTGAAGAATGTGTCTGGTAAGTCTGCATGTATTCCAAGATGGCCACCAGTGGGGGACAGTCTAACATTGGACCCTATGGGAAAAACACATTCAAAGACATTCTTCTCTGAAACTACTTGGTCAGTTTGGATCGAACTTGGTCACAATAGGCCTTTAATGGTCTTCTTAAAAAATTATGTCTGACAAGTCTGCACTTCATCCAAGATGGCCGCCAGCGGGGACCATTGTTTAACATTGGACCCTATGGGGAAAACACGTTCAAAGATTTTCTCCTTTAAAACTTCTAGAAAATGAGACACTTTAACATGGGGTTAATTTGGGCTGCAATTTATGCCAGTCATGGACCAGGTGAGCTATACAGGCTCTTGAGAGTCTCTAGTTTCTTACCGCGACACTTTCTGCGTTGTTCTATAAATTCAATGTAGAATGGAAAAAGGCTCTTGAAACGATCAATTGTGCATACATGTTTTAAAAACTTTCAGCAAAAGAAAGTATATAATCTTATGTACTTTCAAGTTCAGAAAAAAAAAGACAATAAGCTAACCATGCAAGTTCTTTTACTTCAGCTTCCGTTAAATAATTATGTGTTCTTTCATTAAACAATTCCATAGTTCCATGACATCATTGAAAGATATGACGTGTCTGTGTCCGAAATGAAAACGGACTTTTTCAGCTAAATTTGACGTCTTCCCGGATTTGACATTTAACCGGTTTTGACTCAACCCAGGATTGACTCACTGATAATGTGACGGGTGCCGCTAGCGGAGCAGGAGACATGTTTATCCCAGACCACTCTCGATTTTCAAGGGTACACACTATGAATGCCTTCGATCTGAATGTCGTCTTTTTATTCCCATGGCTTGTGGTTGTGTCACGTCTTTTCTGTGTTTCCGTTTTTGCTATGCCTGTAGGTTTTGATTTTTGTAATCATCGCTTCCCTTGTTCTGTCGTTGTTTAAGGGTGACCTTCATCTGATACACTCAAATGAACTCGAAATTAAAGAGACTTCTGATACACCATCAGCAGCATATAAAATAGTCAGATACACATATATGTCTCTGATACAGTATACTTCTATAATGACAACTTTGGAGTCTGAAAACAAAATTTTACAAGTGTTATGATTTCAACTTTCCAATAGGGAACTTCCCCTTTTGAGAAGTAATATTATTTGTCCGCTTCTAGCAAGATTCTGCACATTTTTTACATCTATTTTATACATAAATTTATCTGTAATAATGAGAATTTTCGGCCAATGAAGTTTGAAATTCGTAGCGTGAACATGCTATTCTGATTGTAAAAACAACGTCATTGTAAAACTGCCAAACAAGCTTTCTTCGACATGAAAATACATATCAAAGACAAATCGTTAACAAATTTGTCCGCATATAAGGGTGAAACATAACTGACATAGATTTATAAACCGTTTTCCCTTTTAAAGTTACTCATGAAAATTTGCGGCCAAATTAAATTGAAAATGGTGTTACTCCAAGCTTTCCGGTGACGGGAAATCCTTCTACAAATGATTTCAACCACAATATCTAGGATTTAAAATTTCCACAACAAAAACCTTTCTTCACAGAAGATAACAGTACTTTTACAAAAAAGACGGAGGAAGTTTAATTCGATAAAAGGGAGGCAATAGTCACTAGAAAGGGGCGTGTTCGTGTGATTTTATCGCATGAATAAGATACTCCTGCCTCTGCCTTATGTCGTGTTTGAAGAGTTTAATTTTTGGTCAATTCTCGTCCCTAGGAGTTTGAAATTCTTCATTATTTCAACAATGTGCAAAATCCAAGATGACAGGAGACAAGAAAAAGAGAACTGCATCTTTATATTAAATTTAAAACGTTAAATAGTTGTTTTTGATTTAGAGACTGTTGACTTTACTGTGGTGAATAAATATATTTTTTATTGACTCTGTTGAATTGCTTGTATGTATTTTGGATTAGGACTATCACTGAGTATACATATTTTGATGGAATGCTATAACTGGAATTCGAGTGATTAAAAGGTGAAAATGTGATGGGCTTTGAAATTTGTTATAATTTCTGATACGTATTTATAGTCTGCAGGACAGATAACAAGCAACATAAACACACAAGCGCTTTTCATTATAAAAGGCATAAACATGCAATACACATTAATATACATAAAACATGTACGACGAGGCACAAAAAAGGACCTTACAACCAATACGTAATAAGGCACAAAAAATACACAACCATGAAATTAAAACACAATAAAGCAACTGAAAGATGAAACTTTATCCATTGGATCAAAGTCACCGGAAAATCGTTTTTGCATAAAAACATATGAACTGAAATTACACTGACACAAATCAATAGTCTCCTTTTTAAATTAATATCTTAAGAAATTAGTTACTTGATCAATCAGTGTTAATCAGTGTTCAGTATGCTGACAAATAAGTCAACTCTATAGTCCACCTTGCAAACACGATAAAAAAATCTTCATGATGGTCGTATTCGTCTAGTAAAAACGGCCATTGTAGGATAAATAAAGATATATTCAATTATCGGTCATTTGTATGATTTTTTATATTATCTCATTTAGCAAATATTTTCAGTATTTGCTTCTGTCCGAATACGAAAAATGTATTGGCAAAAAGTATGTTAGGTCACGCCTAGTTTGTCAGTCAGCGCCTCAACAAAATACAAATACTTTATTGGCACAAACACATTACAATAATTCGTAAAGGCCCATACAAAACACAATAAAGCGGCATAAAATACAGTAGAACACAACAAGAATACAAACGTGCTGCAGCAAATAATAATCATAAATGTATTCATCAGTACAATTGCAGTCATTCATTTTTAGATAAGAATATTTTTCGAACATCAGATATTTGGCATAAAAGGAGGACAATAACTTAAGAACTTTTTACAATTGCCGGTTCTCATTGATGATTTTAAAAGATTCAGTGTCATTATCATGAATAAACTGGGACTAATATATTAGTCTCAGGTTTAAAATGAGAGAAAGCAGATAATTTTGATTTGAATATTTTTTTTTAATTTTTATTTCTATATATTTTTCTTGTATATCTTTTTTGCATGTTGTTGCTTATTAATGTACTTGGATCACGAATCACATATAGTTATTTGATTTGATTTGATTTGAATATTTTTCTTTGAGCTTCATAATAAGGACAGATCAAAATAAAGTGTTTTTCATCTTCAATTTGAAAATTTGACATACTTTACACAATCTGTCATTTTTGTTAATTTCAACATATCTACCTTTCAACATCTGTTGAAAATTGATTTTTAATTTTCAAAATTTGGTCAATCAATTATTTACTTTATTACCTCCGGATTAAGCTTTGAGTGTTTCTGATACTCTAAATATTGTCTCCAATAATAATAAAACTTCCATTATTCTATGATGAGTACAACCATAGACCTACAAAGGTGGGCCTCTGGTTAGTTTGATTTACCTCCCTTGTTTACCTTGACCCTTGCCTCGTTATGTTGCATTCATATCCCGATTTGAAATCTCCGCTTTTTGGAGCAAGCGCAGTGTATGACAACAAATCAGCCCATTCCATTTTAAATTTTGTATCTGAACCACGTGGAATTTCAATTCCATGCTATAGACTTTTAAAAATATGTTTCATTGGAACCGTTCAAGCTTTTTTTTCGTTAGAAGGCTAATATTTGTTAATGGTAAGCATGTCTTTGTTTTATTGAATATTCTCGCGAGACCTAAAACGCTAAGTCCAAGCCACTGGCTGTAGACAGCTGAAGAACGACAGGATCAGGATTGTAGGCTAGGGATTCGATTAAATTGTACACGTTGTAGGTAATAAGATGACAAGAGCAGCATTTTGCTTAAGGAATTGGCTATGCCCAGACTGTTGTTTGTGAACCCTTATTTATTTACAAAATCGCCCAAGCGACCCCCCCCCCCCC
>MJUU01027892.1:0-13625 GCA_002080025.1 Modiolus philippinarum
TGTCGAACATACAATTATCACAAATATAAGGCAGATGTCACCTCGAACTAAATCACTTTTAACCAATTCTTTGTTGAGGAAGCAACTGTAGAACAGTAAAGGAAATCAGACCAATTTATATTTTGACTACATGATTTTATTATGAGTAAGTTTACAGTTCTCTTTCGGAATGCATTCCGAAAATGGAAAGGAAAAAATTCAAAAGCAAAATACACATTCATTGAGGAAACAGAAGAACTATTTGATGCAATCATAGATAGAGATTTCGAAAAGTGTCGAAATTTGATTGATTCACAACTGGATGTGAATTGTAAAGACCAATGGAAATCAACTCCACTGATAGTTCTTTGTCAACTTTGTGATAATGAAAATGAGGATGAGGCCCTACTTTTTGTTCATTACCTCCTGAAAAAGGGCGCAAAGGTTTGCAAAAAGAACACTGATGGCAAAACAGCAAGATATTATGCAGGGCAAAATGGTTTGGGGAAAATTGAAGAACTTTTGTTATATACTGAGGACAGAATAATGTGTGAAAATTTGAAGAGTGTAGGATTGATATAAAGATAATTATCATGAAAATATTATTTGTAATAATGTGTTCATTTTATGACAAGACATGAAACTTAGATCTGCTTAAGGTGACTGCAGGGTATTAATTTCATATTATAGAATTTTGTGAAATTTTTTGTGTAGAAACATAATTGTATTATTGTTCAAAATGTACAATAAAATTTGAGGGTCACCGTGCAATTAAGCGGAAAAACTGAGAGCGAAAATTTCAGGATTTTACATAGAAACGATAAGGAAAATGATTAAATGAGAGGATAGCTTGAAAAATCTATTATAGATTTTGTTCATACTTTGCATGTGTTTTGAAATCATTATATAGTTTAAATATACAAAATAAAAGGTAGGGATCACCGTTGAAATAAGAGAGATAAATTGCGACATTTTAATTTCTCTAGTAATATCTATGTTAAATTATTTTATCAAATGATCTCCCTTGCATAATTTCTGTGTTCTGTCAATCTAGTTACACATTTAAAGCTTGTGTGTTTTAGTTTACGTTTTTGTTATGAAAATGTTGTAAAAGTGATAAGGAATAACATTTTTTAGACGTATTTTGGAAATTTCTTTACATTCTAAATAATTATTTTCTTAAATTTCTTAATAAATGATACCTAAACGAACAAGTATAAGACAAAAATGGCGGAATAATACCACTGAGACACCTTAAATGATTTGTGATCTTAGAAAAACATACAATTAATTTCACTTTCAGGTAAAAAGTTTCATTGGCTTTGATTAACTGCAAAAAGCATTTTAGCAAGAACTGGCCAATTGTTGATTAATTTTCAGTATTATCAAGTTAAAATACAGAACATTACACAACCTTGAACAATGCATAAATCTTTAATTTTCTTTGTTATTCTTTGATTAAATATTATTTCATATATTAATTTATATGTAAGGTAAGATTGAAAATACAACGGTGATCGATAAAAAAAATATATAGAAGAGCTAAAAAGTAATTCCAAAAATAGATTTTAAAAACATTGCACAAGAGACATTTGTATTTAAAATTGCAGACTCTGTAAACTATATAAAATTGTAAAAAAAATGTTTTTTAAATCAACAGAAATAAATGTTTCACATTACTTTCATGTATCGTCGTTTTATATGTGATTACTTTCCAGAGATAATGGGTTTACTTGTTTAACACGAAATATCGGCAAAGACGAATTTCTAAGAAAATGGTCAATACTTAGTTGGTCCCATAGGTCTACATAGACTTATATTTCTCGATCACAAGATACATGGTTCACTAGAGTCTGTTAAATGCTTGGTAATTTAATGCCTCTCGATTTTATCATTATGTTTCTAAGGTTGTGCAATTGACAGTTCGATGTATATGAGATCATAGCAATAGAATTCAGAAGGTACTTGGGATGCGAATATTAGAAAAATGAAAGCCCTAAAACGTAGTAAAAAACACGAACACAGAAAAACATTTAAGTCCTTTGTCGAGATCGCAATCAGCAAATGCATGGAGAGGATTTTTTTTTTTTAAATCAACTCCCGACAAAAATATAAGGTTTTACCCTCAGTTTAATGAAAGTGATTTTGTCGAACCTAAATTAGAATGAAAAGCTGACAACATAATGCTAATAAAAGAAATAACAAAAGCTCGCACTTGCTTCATATAGTTAAGATTTTTAATATACAAAAAGTGCATTTCAAACAGAGAAAAATCTTTTAAAACAAATTGATCAGATGGAATTGTAGAAAGATGGCTGATAAATTAATACGGTCTCTCATTGACCAAGTCATAGATATCATAACATGTTACCCATCTAGGCATATTCAAACACGATAAACTAATATAAAATGTTTTAATAACACTTACAAAAGCAGACAAGAAACAACTTTCATTATTTAAAAAAAAAAATTCTGTTTATGCTCTTTCAAAAGCAATTCTGTTGAGTTGCCACCAGAGATGAGACCGCGATGGATTGTTAGTTTGGTCGATTTAATTCACCATTTCTGTGTCTCTACATTTGTTTTACTAGACATTTATTCTACATTCTGCAAGGATTGCACTTCGTTTCATTTTACTCATACATCTGTTCCACTGATCGAACTTCTTTTGATTTCGAAGTTTGGTTTTCTAGTACATTTGTTTTTACATTCCATATAGCTTTTTTGCCTAATCCGATTTTAATTTACTGGAACATTCGTTCTTCATTTTGCATGGCGCTCGTTATTTCATTTTTTTTCTCGGTATTTAATTGTTAGTTATTCTGGCACATTCGTCTTGTATTTTGAATGGATAATGTTCTATAATTTAAGTTTGTTCTGCAATTAAATTGTTTTACATGCGACAAGGATTTTACTTCTGTTTATTTTGAAGTTTGTTCTACTGGTACAGTGTTTTACATTCCACAAGGATTTTACTTCTGTTTATTTAGAAGTTTGTTCTACTGGTACAGTGTTTTACATTCCACAAGGATTGTACTTCTGTTTATTTTGAAGTTTGTTCTGCTGGTACAGTGTTTTACATTCCACAAGTATTTTACTACTGTTTATTTAGAAGTTTGTTCTGCTGTTACATTGTTTTACATTCCATAAGGATTGTACTTCTGTTTATTTAGAAGTTTGATCTGCTGGTACAGTGTTTTACATTCCAAAAGGATTGTACTTCTGTTTATTTAGAAGTTTGTTCTGCTGGTATATTGTTTTACATTCCACAAATATTTTACTTCTGTTTATTTAGAGGTTTGTTGTGCTGGTACATTGTTTTACATTCCACAAGGATTGTACTTCTGTTTATTTAGAAGTTTGTTCTGCTAGTACAGTGATTTACATTCCACAAGGATTGTACTTCTGTTTATTTAGAAGTTTGTTCTGCTGGTACATTGTTTTATATTCCACAAGGATTGTACTTCTGTTTATTTAGAAGTTTGTTCTGCTGGTACATTGTTTTACATTCCACAAGGATTCTACTTCTGTTTATCTAGAAGTTTGTTCTGCTGTTACATTATTTTACATTCCGTAAGGATTGTACTTTTGTTTATTTAGAAGTTTGTTCTGCTGGTACATTGTTTTTCATTCCACAAGGATTGTACTTCCGTTTATTTAGAAGTTTGTTCTGCTGGTACACTTTTTACATTCCACAAGGATTGTACTTCTGTTTATTTAGAAGTATGTTCTCCTGGTACATTGTTTTACATTCCACAAGGATTGTACTTCTGTTTATTTAGAAGTATGTTCTGCTGGTACATTGTTTTACATACCACAAGGATTGTACTTCTGTTTATTTAGAAGTTTGTTCTCCTGGTACATTGTTTTACATTGCACAAGGATTGTACTTCTGTTTATTCAAAGGTTTTGTTTTACTGGTACAATTGGCTTACGTTTATACATAGATCGTACTTTTAATTATTTCGAAGTGCGTTTTTCTGTTTCATTTTGTTGTAAATTCACGCATGGATCATACTTCTGTTTTTCAAGAAGCGTTTTACCAGTAAACTTATTCTACATTTTGCATTTATCATACTTTCATTATTAAGAAACAATAAGAACAAGGGAGGTAATAATTACAAAAATCAGAGTCAAAAAACGAGAAGCCAGAAAAACTAAGACACAACAAGAACAGGAAACCAAAAGGCACTGAAATAAAAAGATGTTTTATGGTAGGTTTTTTGAAAACCTGTTAAACGACCCATTTCTGTTGAAATTCCCTTACCAAGTCAGGGACATTGCAGTTTACAGTTTTTCCGATGGTTCAGCAATTACATCTTTTTCCCCTGGATTTCTACTCCTAACAATACTGTTCAGGACGTTTGATTATTACCCTTGTTTGCAGTTAGTTCGGTATTTAGTTATTTGATTGTATATTTGTTCTACATTCTGCATGGATTTTTATTTAGTAGTTCATGTCAAACGTACACTTCAAATGTTCGATTTTTCTAATTCAATATTCATGTATATATACAAGAATATGTCGGAAATATAATAACTATTTCTTTTTGTTTTACACACAGAAAGAGAAATAAATCAAAATACATAACATGCTATTGTGATATTAAACAGTAAACATTTATATGAAAGAAACTAAGACAATAGTACGTCATTAAGGGAGTACGAGTTTAAGAAATTTTGAAAAATCCATGTAGGAATTTTTTAGATATAAGACGTCAAAATTTTGGCGGGAAACAGATCGCTCTAGAGTTTTCCTTCAATTTGCATAAGATGTTTATAGGCCTTAAAATATATGAAATTATAATTAGAAGTTGATAAAATTTTATACACAGTCTATTTTATTAATTTTAAAGTGAATTATGACCAAGAAAATACGATCCATGTGCAAAAAGTTTTAGCACTGTTTGAATTGATAAAGCCCGAGGATATAGAATGCTTCTGAAATCTGACGCTCGTACTCCCTTAAGTTTGTGTGGCAGCCAATGAAAAGGTGCATACGTCTAAAGTGTGTTTGTACACGTGTTTTATGATGCTGTCCCTATGATGAGTTGACATCTCGTTAATGTCGAACATAAAATTATCACAAAGATAAGGCAGGTGTCATCTAAAAAAAGTTACCTTTAAACACTTCATTGCTTTATAAGTAAAACAAATTAAAATAATATTTCATATTTTGTCTTCGTCATAGATTTGGAGACTGAGAACTATTTGAGGCAATCATAGACTTATATATTTCGATAAGTGTAGAATGGCGATTGATTGACACATGAATGTGAATTGTAAAGATCAATGAAAATTAACTCCATTCCACTGATGTTCGAATGTCAATTTTGTGAAGTTGAAAATGAGGATGTCACCTTACTTTTTGTTCAATATCTCCTGGAAAGGGGTGCTAAGGTTGGCAAAAAGAACACATATGGCAAAAAAAAAAACCAAGATATTATGTAGAACGAAATGGTTTGTGGAAAATTGAGGAACTGTTAATTTATAATGAGGACAGAATTATATGAGAAAATTTTAGAAGTGCAGGATTGATGTAATAATATGTAACTGATTTTTTCTACACCACAAGACAGGGCAATTGTACATTTTTTGTGTTCCTGTTACTAGTGCCGGTACCAAGTCCGGCTATCCCGAGTTCCTATCGTTGTCTATGTTTGCCTTTTGTCATTTTATTGCTTTTCTTGTGCAGTTTCCGGTTGGATTGTGGCATGCAATTGTAATGTTCGGCCATTGTAATTGTTTCCTGTTATCTTTTCTTTATCAATATGTTTTTTTTTGTTCATTATTATTTGACAAGATACGAGATATAAATATCTCGAAGAACCAATTCCAATGATGTTCGTGTCCATTCAATACTATAACTAATCCGAGTTTCTGATTATCGCTAAATATACAACGAATGATCAAATAACGCAACAATGCACGAATACGTGCAGCGCATGAGTGAATTACAACGTTTTCGATCAGGAGTTGAATATTTTCGATAATCAGAATATAGTGTTAGTTATTGATTTTATTATATATATCTCATTCTGTAATATTTGGTGGTTTATTGCCTGAACTGCGTTTTCAATGTTAATCCGCTGAGACGTTTACTTAACAACGACGTTGAAAACGTCTATTGAGACGTCAGTAACTTCGGTATTTAGTTATTCCTTAAATGAAATAGTGGAAAATAATTTCACAGTTAATTATCACTTTTATTTCACTGATAAATTTCAATCTTTCACCAAAAGCTATATAGTAAATGAGAAAAAAAATAAGATTATTCTATTTCCGAATTAGACTGTTTGCTTTCATTAACGACCGAACGCATTGTTGGTGTTGGGAGAACTGGTCTATTGCTGATTGTTAGTTTTAAAAATTAACATACAGAACTATGAGCAACCTTTTGTATCAAACAAATTTATAAATCAAACGAACGTTACAAGTTGAAGACCTCATGGTGACTTCAAGATGAAGAACAACAATGTGAATTTACTCCATACCCTTTCATTCACCATTATATTGTATCTTAAATTGAATTTTTATTTCAGATATATATTTATATGTAATATCTCACTGTAAATACAAAAGGGATAGATGAAACAAATATATAAATAGGCAAAAATTAGTTCCGAATATCCGGAGCATTGCAGAAGATATATTATTACCGAATTCAGTCTATTGTAAAACTGTAAAATATATTTAATTATTATTTATGTTTTTAACATTACAGTCATAAAAAGAAATGTTTCATCTTTCTTTCACATTGTCGTTTTGCTCATATTTGAACGAGTTCTATAAAGTTTTACATGAATTGTTTGTTTAAGCGAATTTCAAATAATCAAGACACTACTTCTTTTATCACAAAACTCTAGGTTGACTTTACATTACAGGTTAACAATATATTTTGCACATGAAGGCATGAAAAATACTTGATAAATTGATTTCAAAATAGAGTAACCAACGATTGACACGTGGATATATATAAAACTGACGTTGTTTATAAGTAAAGTTGTGTCACTATAGGTAACTTACTTTATAATTATTGTAATTCTGTTTCTCATGAAAATTTGTTTTACTGGTGCAGCAATTCTACTTTCCGCAAGGATCACACTTATGTTTATTTCGAAGTTCATTTTTCCGGTACATTTGTTCTACATTAGGAACGGAATGTACTTCTGTTTATTTCTAAGTCCATTTTTCAATATTTTACGAAAGGATATGGAGTAAATGAACATAAGACCATAACACATATGTTAACTCCAACTGCAATAATTTTAATGAGCTGTATGGCCATTTCGGAAATAAATTCCTCATCAGCTGCACTAGAACCCAGACATAATTTCAAAAAAATGTTCAAAATGCATAAAACCAAACAAAGTACATTTGTACTACATGATCAGTAATTCTTTTTATTTCGAAGTTATTAGTTTTACGGGTACAATTGCTTAATGGGAGGTTTTGAGCCTATTTAACAACCATTTCTGCGGAAATTCCTTTTCAAGTCAGAGCCATAGAAGTTTAGTTTTCCAGTGGTTCTGAACGTACTGCATTTTTGTACCCGGATTTTAAGACTCTAGACGATATTGTTCAGGAATTTGACTATTGCCCTTTTTAGGTGGTGCATTTGTTCTAAATTTCAAAGGTAAGATATTCCTGTATATATACAAGAATATGTAGCAAATATTATTCTTATTTTACAATATGCACACATAGAAAGAGAAATAAATCAAAATAATATTCTTTGTGCGATGCTCAACATACACTTACAAGAAAGAAATGAAAACAATGATACGTCATGAAATTGGTGGAGTAGCCATCCAAAGTACATTTATATGAAATGTGTTAGTACACGTGATTTAAGATGCTGTGTCTTGGATGTATTGACGACATCTTTGCAATGTCGAACATACAATTATCACAAATATAAGGCAGATATCACCTCGAACCAAATCACTTTTAACCAATTCTTTGTTATGGAAGCAACTGTAGAAGAGTAAAAGAAATCAGACCAATTTATATTTTGACTACAGGATTTTATTATGAGTAAGTTTACAGTTCGATGTCGGAATGCATTCCGAAAATGGAAAGGAAAAAATTCAAAAGCAAAATACACAGTCATTGAGGAAACAGAGGAACTATTTGAGGCAATCATAGACAAAGATTTTGAAAAGTGTCGGAATTTGATTGATTCACATCTGGATGTGAATTGTAAAGACCAATGGAAATCAACTCCACTGATAGTTCTTTGTCAACTTTGTGATAATGAAATTGAGGAAGAGGCCCTACTCTTTGTTCACTACCTCCTGATAAAGGGTGCTAATGTTTGCAAAAAGAACACTGATGGCAAAACAGCAAGATATTATGCAGGGCAAAATGGTTTGTGGAAAATTGAAGAACTATTGTTGTATACTGAAGACAGAATAATGTGTGAAAATTTGAAGAGTGCTGGATTGATATAAAGATAAGTAGTTGACCATTTCTCTCTGAAACTGGAATATTGTTGGTGTTCCTGTATATGATTCGTTTTGATTCATTCACCCTTTTGACAAGATATGAGATCTGTTTAAAGACCAATTCCAATGATTTTTCTGATCTTACAAGATACACAGTTTTCATTCAATATCTAGATCAAGTTAAAAAACATACAATTAATCTCACTTTCAGGTTAAATGTTTCGTTCGTCGTTCGCTTTGATTAACTACAGAAAACTTTTTGGCAAGAACGAGCCCATCGCTGATCTTTTTTCAGTATTGTCAAGTTGGAATACAAAACATTGCACAACCCATTGTCTTTAAGAATGAATAAACCAGTCCTTAATTTTTTGTTATATCCTTGATTAAAGATTATTTCACATATTAATTTATATGTTAAATAATATTGAATATACAACAATGATAGCTAAAAATATAAATGTAGAAGAGCATGAAAGTAATTCCAAAAATCGTTTAGACGGATCAATTTACAAGAGACATTGTTTATAAAATTGCAGACTGTCAAACTGTAAATTATATAAAATTGTCAAAAATGTTTTGAATCAACATATTAAATGTTTCACATTATTTTTCTATCGTCATTTTATATTTGATTAACTTCCAGAGAGAATGGCTTAAGATGTTTAACACGAAATATAGGGTAACACAAATTTCTAAGAAACCACACAATACTTAGTTGATCACTTATTTCGTTTGGTTTTATTCATTTTAAACATTTTTGCAATAATGGATTTCCCGTGTTTGGGTTCTAGTGCTGCTGATGAGGAATAAATTTCCGATATGGAAGTTCATAAAAAAATTGCAGTTGGAGTTAATATATGAGTTGTGGTCTCATGTTCATTTACTACATATCCTTTCATAAAATATTATATTTCTCGATCACTAGATACATGGTTCACTGGCGTCTGTTTAATGCTTGGTAGTATAATGCCTTACAATTTTACAATTATGTTTCTAAGGTTGCGCAATTGACAGTTAGAGATGTATATGAGACAACGGCAATAAAAGACAAAAAGGAACACAGAATGTGAATATTACAAAAATGGAAGCCAAGAAACGTAGCAAAAACACTAACACAGAAAAATATTCATTGTGTTATGAGTAACTTTTAAGTCCGCTGTCGAGATGCAATCCGAAAATGCATGGAGATAAAAAGAACAAAACTATAAAATCTTAACCTCAGTTGACCTAGGTATTTAGTTATTTGAATGAAAGTGGTTTTGTCTAACCATAAAAATTGAATGAAAGGTTAACAACATAAAACTAACAAAAGGAATTACAAAATCTTCTACTTGCTTCAGATAGGTGAAATTTGAAGATACAAAGAGTACTTTTCAAACAGAGAAACATCTTTTACAACAAATTGTCCAGATGGAATAGTAGAAAGATGGCAGATAAATTAATGCGGTAACAAATGTCTTTCATGGTCTGGGTCATAGATATCATAGTAACATGTTACCCATCTAGACATATTCAAACACGATAAAACAATATAAAACGTTTTAATAACACTCCTAAAGCAGACAGGAAACAACTTTTATAATATTAATTTATTTGCTTTGTTACTGTTTAAGACCTTTCAAAAGTAATTCTGTTGAGTTGCTTCCAGGGATAAGACCGCGATGGGTGATTAGTTTGGCCGGTTTAACTCACCATGTTTTTTCAAATGCCTGTACCAAGTCAGGACTACTACGGTTGTTAAGGTGTCTCAGTGGTATTATTCCGCCATTTTTGTATAATAATTGTTCATTTAGGTTTCATTCATTAAGAAATTTAACAAAATAGTTATTTAAAATGAAAAGAAAGTACAAATGTATTTAAAATTTATATTCCTAATCATTTTTATAACATTTTCGTTACAAAAACGTGAGCTAAAACACATAACCTTTAGATCTGTTGCAGGATTTACAGAACACGGAAATTGTTCAAGGGAGATAATTTAATAAAATATTTTAACAAAGATATCACTAGAGAAATTAACATTTTGCTATTTTTCTCTCTTATTTCAACGGTGACCCCTGATTTTTATTTTTTATATGTAAACTACACAATGATAATTAAAACACATGCAAAGTTTTAAAAAATTCTATAATAGATTTTTCCAAACTATCCTCTCATATGACCATTTTCCCTATCATTTCTATGTAAAATCCTGAAATTTTCAATTTCAGATTTTGCGCTTAAATGCACGGTGACCCCCAAATTTTATTTTACATTTTGAACAATAATACAATTATGTTTCAACACAAAAATTTTTACAAAATTCTATAATAGGAAATTAATACCCTGCAGACACCTTAATCGCTCCGCTAGTTTTCACCCTGCTTTGTCTTTTTGCCAGTTGCACTTTGGCTCTTGACGATTATGTTTGGTAATTTTATTATTACCTCCATTACACTGTTCAAAAAATTCATAAATAATTCTGTATCACAAAGGACACAACGATTATCTAATTGATCATAGAAAAGGAATAATGACTGTATTTAAGATACATAACAAAATTCTGAGGTTTCTGTATATGGCTATTTTGACAACTTATGTCTCGTTAGTGCAGATAAATAAACAAATTGTAAACTGATCTGTATCGAAACAACCTTACAAAGGTATTTCTCATGATTCATAAGAAGATTTTGACGTCACAACCTACAATTACAGTGGAAACATGTTTTAGTTATTCTTCAATATCTTCTTTATCTTGAGAATTGTTAAATCAAACTATAATTTATGCATTTTATCACAAGGAACGAATTCAGCTAACATTTAAAAAATATAAATGTTTCATTTGTATAGCAAAACGATAATGAAAAAAAAAATTGAGACAGCAACAAAACCAAATAAAACACAAAATTCAGAAATAAGGCACTTAAATTGTGTGAACTCCAATAGAAATAAAAATAACATCTTGCTCAGGAAGGCTAAACATGTCCTGTTCAATCGGAGCAATTCATTCAGCTCATTAAAATTATTGCAGTTAGAGTTTACATATGTGTTACGGTCTCATGTTCATTTACTCCATATCCTTTCGTAAAATATATACAGAAAAAGGAAAGTTGTCTAGATTAAAGTGAACCCTTTGGTTAAGTCAAAACCGGAAATGTAGAATAAAAGAAGAAGGAAAATCTAGCTCAACATCTCCATTTTGGACAAAGACACGTCATATCTTTCAATGATGTCATGCTGACGGCCATAAATTTTTGGAGGGACGAAAGTAACAAAAGCTAAACAAATCCCTAAGTTGGCGTTTTTGGCATTGTGTAGTATTTTTTTTTGGTTGTCCAGTAATTCTTTGTATTCTGCATCATCAAAATAAACATACTCTCGACATTGAATTTCGTCAGTAGTATAAATTGCTTGTGCATTTTAATTTAATACCGATTTTTTTTTGGTTGTCCAGTAATTCTTTGTATTCTGCATCATCAAAATAAACATACTCTCGACAGTGCATTTCGTCAGTAGTATAAATTGCTTGTGCATTTTAATTTAATACCGATTTTATAAGCGATATATATGTGGACTTTTCTAACATTTTCTTTATATATATATATATATATATATATATATATATTACTTTAGTGCTGTTTGATTATTTCATTCTTTATGATAGCTTGTTTTTTTATACTAACTGTTTTCTGTTTATTGGGAAATTCTTTTCAAAAGTATAATCATGTGTTCTATATTCATGCATGGGTCCCAGTCCGGCTGTCCCGAGTTCCTATCGTTGTCTACGTTTGTCTTTTGCCTTTTGCCTTATACGTGTTTTTCTTGTGTAGTTCCCTTGCAAATTGTTGCATGTAATTATAATTTTCAGCCATTGTAGGTGTTTCCTGTTATCCATTTTTTATCATTCGTAAGTCTGTTAATTTCGAAGTCTGTGTTGTTCATCGTTGTATGTGTATCTCTTCATTTGTCTTTTTTTCACTGTTATTGTTGCTTTGTTTTTCCGATGTTGTCATTTTCCTTGGATTATTCGTTTCAGACAGACGGGTCGGTTCTCACTTACTTTGTTCTATTGATATATTTGTTTTACCATACTTACGTATATTCAATAGTCTACTCTAACAGTTCTTTTATTGTGCATGAAAGATGTTGATTTCATTTTCAAATAAAGTTTTATATATACAAGAATATTCTGCAATTATTCTACTTTAAAACACACAATGAAAGAGAATTAGATAAAAATATTTCGCTGTTAATGTAAAACAGTCAACGTTTATAAGAAAGAAACAAAACAAACACTATGTAATGACATGGCTGGAACCCTCCTTGTGAAATAGAACTAGAGGCTCAGAAGCTGAGCCTGTATCGCTGACCTGACAAAATGCTTCTTAGCCATATGTAAGACCAAAAATGTTTTTTACGAATGGGGTCCAATGTTTAACTATGTTTAGCACTGGATGCCATGTTTTTGTCGGATCCGATTGAAATGAGTACCAGGTAATTTTTGGAAAGGACCCTCAAGATAAAGAACAACAATAAAAGCGTTGTTCCTTTGCTTGTTTTTTACCATGTATTTGTAGAGACTTTGTCTCATGTGCATTTACTCCATATCCTTTTATTCACCATTCTATACATTTAGTTAAGTTTGCTTGAATTTCAGAGAAGATGATGAAAAGGATGGTTTTCTCATACCAGCTACAATGTTAAACTATGTTCTGCACTGGAAGCCATGTTTTTGTCGGATCAGAATGAATCAATTGAGCAATTTTTGCAAAGTACCTTCCGTACATCATTTCTGTAAAGTTTGGACGAATTTGCTTCAGTGGTTGAAAATGTGATTTTCCCAAAGGGTCCAATGTTAAACTATATTCCGTGCTGGCGGCCATGGTTTTTATTGGATCGAAACGAAATGAGCAATCTCTGTTAAGGACCTTTAGTACACCATTCCTGTAAAGTTTAGCTGAATTTGCTTCAGTGGTTTCAGAGGAGAAGATAAAATGTGATTTTCCCATAGGGTCCAATGTTAAATTATGTTCCGTGCTGGCGGCCATGTTTTTTATCGGATCAGAACGAAATGAGTGATCTTTTTTTAGGACCTTTAGTACATTATTCCTGTAAAATTTGGATGAATTTGCTTAGGTGGTTTTAGAAGAGAAGATGAAAATGTGATTTTCCCATTGGGTCATATGTTAAACTATGTTCCGTGCTGGCGGCCATGTTTTT
>MJUU01027892.1:14162-26266 GCA_002080025.1 Modiolus philippinarum
AAAAAAATGGATATATTAGAACGAATCACTCGCAAACTTTCAGAATGGTCAAAACTTGTCAGAACAATGTCTCTTCTAAAATCATCGCTACATACTTTAGTTGTAGAATGTTGATCTAATAAACAATGAAAGGATATGGAGTAAATGCATATGGGACAAAGTTTCTACAAATACATGATAGAACCAAGCAACGGAATAACGCGTGTATTCTTCTTAATCTTGAAGTCACCACAAAGCCTTAACAATGAACGTTCGTCATACCTCATGATAAGACCAAGACGACCCCCTACCAACGGTTTGACAGGGAATTAGTTGTTAACCGTGGCACAAAGCTACATGTACATCAATGTTTTTCCATGGATTCTGAATCATTAGCATACTGTGGAAGTACATTTGTAATTTAATTTGTGGACTTAAATTTTTCTTGGTTTTCATAATTATTACTATTTCATGGGCACTTGAATTCGTGGTTTCCAATTCTAAGCATTAAATCTCTTTGAAGAAAATGCATTTCATTTGGAACTTAATTTGGCGGTAAATAATATAAAATTAAGGAGCAAAATTTGAACTTAATTTGGCGGTAAATAATATAAAATTTAGGAGCAAAATTTCCTTACCAACGCTGTCATCCGTTGCCCGAAAAAAAGACTCATAGAAGACAACCCCAACATATTTATAAACATGGGATACTTATCGAGTAAATTATCAGAAAACTTGACGTAATGGACCCAATAAACAAAGCGCTGGTGCTATCTTTGGCAATGTGAAAACCTTTTATATGGGTCCACTGCACCTTATGACTATTGTAGCCTATTTTTGGTTCCAATTAACTAAGTTTTTTCAGAGGAGATCTTTTCTTTTGATGTATTTTCCCATTGAGTTAAATGTTGAAACTAATTTTCCCAAATTGGATGAGATATGAACCCGAATAGCATGTTTTGGAGAGGTCCATTTAAGGATCATTGTGCATGAGTTTGGTTCCAATTAGCTCAGGAGTTTCAGAGGAGATCTTTAAATGTGTGTGTTCCCATGAGGTCCAATGTTAAAAAAAATGGCAGTACAATACTGAAGAAATTAAACACAGAATTACCTAAATCAAAGTCCTAATTAAGACATGTCAAAAACGAGAACACCACAAGACAGAAGACTAAAGAAACTCCACACCCACAAACTCCATAAAAGATAAACAAAGAATTAAACGAGTGACAACTGGTGCTCTGGGAGGGTAAGTTTGTCCTGCACTGCATACAACACGTATCCGTCAAATATATTTTCCGGTGGTACATGTAGCCATCTTGAACCCGAAAAACAACTTTTTGTAGGGGACCACACAGGGACCATTGTTGTGAAGTTTAACAGTAATTGTAAGAACACTTTGCCAGTTTAATTCATATTTCTTGATGATCCTGCATTCACAGTCATAAAGAATTAATTAGATAAGAAATTTCAAATTAAAATGGTTTCCAGAGTCACCTTGTAACTGTTGAAAGACTTAATATACACGTGTATATTTTAAACATTATGTCATTTGAAAACAACTTCAAGATATTATTTCATACAAATATTTACCATGAACTTCTATCACCATACAGTGTGTTAACTAGTTGATTTTATTAACATTAAATATATGATAAGGAGACTTGCTAAATTGAGGACAATTACAAACTTAAATTACATTGAATTATAAATTACCTTTAGTGTGTTAGTGTGTTATCAGAACAGTATCGTTCATTTACTCAAATTATTGTACCAGTATATTCAAGGGTTTCAAACCGTTAATCGAGCTTAACTGTAGGTAATTCCGGTCAAGTATACACATGGGATGTATGATGGATCAGGCAACGGTTCTTGAAGGACTAGATCGGTGATTTTTATGCATTATTAATAGATGTATATGGGTTTATACATCTATGAATAGACTATTATCTAAAAGTAAAAATGAAATAATAATAAAAAAACAAACAAACAAACAAACTGTCTGTCAAAATGGTAGTAATCAATGGCTATTTTGATGCGAAAAATTAGGAATATACAGTAGGGTGCAGACATAACCTCTCGTCCAAGTTAACTTGGGGAGCAGTCATGAGAACAGCTCCTAAGTTAACTTGAAGTTAACTTGGAGCAGTCAGAGAATCCTGACTGCTCTGACCAGTCATAGAGCCCTGACTGCTCCAACCTGTCATAGAATCATGACTGCTCTGACCTGTCGTAGAGCCCTGACTGCTCTGACCAGTCATAGAGCCCTGACCGCTCTAACCTGTCATAGAATCCTGACTGCTTTGATTATATAATTAGTCGTATAGCTCTAAAACAATACAAAAACTGTAAATACCCAAATTTGATACAGCGATAGATACGTCTCGCATTCCGTACCACACGGACGAACGCACAAATTTTTCACACGTTGAGTGTAATTTTCTTCAATTTTGCCGTAACCATAACTGAACTATCAGAAAAGAGTCACTTTTATGTATTCGAAAATTGTAATTTCCGTCATTTTGTATAATAAACAATTAGATAAATAAATAATAAAACTGAATAAAAATCAATCATGTAGTAAATAAAATATCCTGCAAACAGCCGCAAACATCAAATATCAGAAGAGATGCACCATTAAAATGATGCACCCACAATACTGAAACTTGGTGTTTAACTAAAATATGTTTAAGAAAAGGCAGACCTTCTTCATTCCATAATGTACCGATGCCTGCAATACTAAAACTTGTTGTAATTTAACGTAAAATATATAAGAAAAAGCAGATTTTCTTCGTTCTCTATAATATCAATGCCCCAAATACTTCAACTTTCTGTAATTTTACCTGAAATATAAAAGAAAAAGCAGATTTTCTTCATTCGATATTATATCGATGCCCGCGATACTTCAACTTTCTGTAATTTTACCTAAAATATAAAAGAAAAAGCAGATTTTCTTCATTCGATATTATCAATATTATATTGATGCCCGCGATACTTCAACTTTCTGTAATTTTACCTAAAATATAAAAGAAAAAGCAGATTTTCTTCATTCTCTATAATATCGATGCCCCCGATACTTCAACTTTCTGTAATTTTACCTAAAATATAAAAGAAAAAGCAGATTTTCTTCTTTCGATATTATATCGATGCCTGCGATACTTCAACTTTCTGTAATTTTACCTAAGATATAAAAGAAAAAGCAGATTTTCTTCATTCTCTATAATATCGATGCCCCCAATACTTTAACTTTCTGTAATTTTACCTAAAATATTAAAGAAAAAGCAGATTTTCTTCATTCGATATTATATCGATGGCCGTGATACTCCAACTTTCTGTAATTTATCTTAAAATATAAAAGAAAAAGCAGATTTTCTTCATTCGATATTATATCGATGCTGGCGATACTCCAACTTTCTGTAATTTAACCTAAAATAAACAGCAAAAGGCAGATTTTCTTCATTCGATATTATATCGATACCCGCAATACTTCAACTTTCTGTAATTTAACCTAAAATATATAAGAAAAAGCAGATTTTCTTCATTTGATATTATATCGATGCCCGCAATACTCCAACTTTCTGTAATTTAACCTAAAATAAACAGCAAAAGCAGATTTTCTTCATTCGATATTATATCGATCCCCGCAATACTTCAACTTGCTGCAATTTAACCTAAAATATAAAAGAAACAGAAGATTTTCTTCATTTGATATTATATCGATGGCCGCGATACTCCAATTTTCTGTAATTTAACCTAAAATAAACAGTAAAAGGCAGATTTTCTTCATTCGATATTATATTGATACCCGCAATACTTCAACTTTCTGTAATTTTTACCTGAAATATATAAGAAAAAGCAGATCTTCTTCATTTGATATTATATCAATGCCCGCAATACTCCAACTTTCTGTAATTTAACCTAAAATATATAAGAAAAAAGCAGATTTTCTTCATTCGATATTATATCAATGCTGGCAATACTTCAACTTGCTGTTATTTTAACCTAAAATATATAAGAAAAGGCAGATTTTCTTCATTTGACATTAAATCGATGCCCGCAATATTTCATTTTGCTGTAATTTAACCTAAAATAAAATGCAAAAGGCAGATTTTCTTCATTCAATATTATATCGATACCTGCAATACTTCAACTTGCTGTAATATAACCTAAAATATATAAGAAAAAGCAGATTTTTTTCATTCGATAATATAGCGATGCCTGCAATACTTCAACTTCCTATAAGAAAAGGCAGATTTTCTTCATTCGATATTATATTGATGCCTGCAATACTCCAACTTTCTGCAATTAAACCTTAAATATATAAGAAAAAGCAGATTTTCTTCACTCGATATTATATCGATGGCCGCGATACTCCAACTTTCTGTAATTTAACCTAAAATATATAAGAAAAGGAAGATTTTCTTCATTCAATATTATATCGATGGCCGCAATACTTCAACTTGCTGCAATTTAACTTTAAATATGTAAGAAAAGGCAGATTTTCTTCATTCAATATTATATCGATGCCCGCAATACTTCAACTTGCTGTAATTTAACCTGTAATATATAGGAAAAGGCAGATTTTCTTCATTCGATATTATATCGATGCCCGCAATACTTCAACTTGCTTCAATTTAACCTAAAATATATAAGAAAAGGCAGATTTTATTCATTCGATATTATATCGATCCCTGCAATACTTCAACTTGCTGCAATTTAACCTAAAATAAATAGCAAAAGGCAGATTTTCTTCATTCGATATTATATCGATACCAGCAATACATGTACTTTAACTTGCTGTAATTTAAACTAAGATATATAAGAAAAAGCAGATTTTCTTCATTCGATAATATATCGATGTGTGCCATACTTCAACTTTCTGTAATTTAGCCTAAAATATTTAAGAAAAGGCATATTTTCTTCATTCGATATTATATCGATGCCCCCAATACTCCAACTTTTTGCAATTTAACCTAAAATATATAAGAAAAAGCAGATTTTCTTCACTCTATATTATATCGACTTCTGCGATACTCCAACTCTCTGTAATTTAACCCCAATATATAAGAAAACGCAGATTTTATTCATTCGATATTATATCGATCCCCGCAATACTTCAACTTGCTGCAATTTAACCTAAAATAAATAGCAAAAGGCAGATTTTCTTCATTTGATAATATATCAATGCCCGCAATACTTCAACTTGCTGTAATTTAACCTGAAATATATAAGAAAAGGCAGATTTTCTTCATTCGATATTATATCAATGCCCGCAATACTTCAACTTGCAGCAATTTAACCTTAAATTTAACCTTAAATATGTAAGAAAAGGCAGATTTTATTCATTCGATATTATATCGATGCCCGCAATACTTCAACTTGCTGCAATTTAACCTAAAATATGTACGAAAAGGCAGATTTTCTTCATGAATATTACATAAGCCCAAAACATGTGATACTCTATATATAATGTTTATATTGTTTATATTTTTTAAAGTTGTAAAGGTGCAGTAATTCGAAAAATAGAATTAAGGGGACGACCAGTTGATGTTCAGGGGTGGGGATTGGGCGATTTTCTTAAAATAAATAATTTAATCTTGGTCCCAGCTGGGACTTATTTTAGTCCCGGGTTCCAGAGAAAAAGAATTAAATATTTTAATCCTACTTGTCGTGGAAATAATTAATTTAAGAAAACTTGCAAATTATTTAAATGTGGACTTTTGAATGAAAGTAGTAAACGCACGTTACACGATACACGCACATGGTTTACACGATGAGCGCTAATTAATTTGGGAATGNTTACTCAAAAATGCATTTATAGATTATTGTACCAGTATATTCAAGGGTTTCAAACCGTTACTGTAGGTAATTCCGGTCAAGTATACACATGGGATGTATGATGGATCAGGCAACGGTTCTTGAAGGACTAGATCGGTGATTTTTATGCATTATTAAAATTAAATAGACGATAGATGTATATGGGTTTATACATCTATGAATAGACTATTATTTAAAAGTAAAACTGAAATAATAATAAAAAACAAACAAACAAACAAACTGTCTGTCAAAATGGTAGTAATCAATGGCTATTTTGGTGCGAAAAATTAGGAATATATCTTACAGTACTCTGAACAAAAAAAAAAAAAAAAAACAGACAGCACCTTACCCTATGCATTTTTCATTGACATAAATCCAGATTTGGTCATATTTTGATACAATAGTTATCTTTTTCTCATTATTTGTGATATTCCCGTAGATATGAATACATATTGTCAGAAGAAGCTTTATGATGATATCATATCTCTATTACATAGTCTTGCTGGGATAGTTTGGACGAAAAGCTCTTTTCTAGCACGTGAAAGATCAAGCAACGTAAATTTTGGTTCGTGAAGTGTCGACTTTACCGAGCCAATGACAAGCAGATACTTGATTTCCTGATCATGCCGAGACCGGATGAGATGAAAACCAACTTTTCTAATTTGCACGGTCTTTACTATAATAATTGGTTAATTTCACACATCGTTATCTGAGTGATAAAGCGTTATTTTGCCCTGATTGCTATTTTTAACGACCTTTGAAATCCGGGTTAGAAATTAAAATAAAGCTTTGAAATTCAAGTCTAAAAATGCACCTTTTCAAACCAAATNAATGACAAGTAGATACTTGATTTCCTGATCATGCCGAGACCGGATGAGATGAAAACCAACTTTTCTAATTTGCACGGTCTTTACTATAATAATTGGTTAATGGTACTGTTCAATTTTCACACATTGTTATCTGAGTGATAAAGCGTTATTTTGCCCTGATTGCTATTTTTAACGACCTTTGAAATCCGGGTTAGAAATTAAAATAAAGCTTTGAAATTCAAGTCTAAAAATGCACCTTTTCCAACCAAATGTGATTTTACATATTAATACGTAAATAAGAAATAAAAAAGTGGAAAATTCTTGTTGCGGGATTTTTTTTATTCAACTTCAAACAGAGTGATAAAACTGGTCTTCCGAAAACAGGAAAGTCCCCCCCCCTTTTGCACCCAACCAAATCACTCCATTCAAATCAAATTCTATATCATATTCATTTTCTAATGTTTTTTCCATTGTCCTTTCTTCCAATCATGCCAGAACATACTAAAACAAAAGGAGCAATCATATAAGATCAACAAAATGAAGTGATAAACTAAATAAATAGGAACTATATTCACGAAGGGACTCTATGGGGACTTAATAATGTTCCGAATTTGTTAATTTTTAGTTTTGGCGTTTTTCACAGTGGAATAGCAGTTCCAAATAGTAAAGGACTGGAAGATTTTGCAAGTGAATAATTGAATTTTCAGTCTGATTTATGATGTTATAAATCGAGCATGAAATAGTGACTTACAACAGAGATAATTGCCGTAAAATCTTTCCAACCAGGAGTTATGTAAAGCTAAAGTTGGGGTTTTCTCGGCTTGTGCACAATACACCCCGTAGGAAGCTGTACAATGGAAGATGAGGGGATGAGCATTGGAACGAAGGATAAAGAGCTCAGGTAAATCAAAACATTACAGACGATGATGGAGTATAATGCAGAAAAATAGTTTACATTTGTTTACAAGCTATGATTAGATGAATACCTGATTTAAAAGTGTCTAAATCATATTATATCTCTGATTTGTAAACTTGTATTGTGAAATATCACAACAAATTATGAAAGAAAACTGTATGGTCGCGACCTTCATCAAAAAAAAAGGAACGGGGTAGCGAGCTAAATAGATATATATGCATAACGTTCGCATGAAAACGATGATCTGGTACATCTTCGAATTTTGTCTTCCAGTATTTAATCAAATTTCAGCAAGCTAAACTAATAGCAGTTTTTCATAACTCTTAATATAGTAGATATATTGATTTTTAAAATTCCCGATTGGAATTATTAATATTATTATATTTGTACTTTTATTTCTATGTATAAAGTATTGAATTGTATCTACTCAATAAAACATCATATTGCACAGTTGAACATGATAAATCATCATATTGCACACTTACTTTGATTGACGTTTACAGGCCGCACCCCTTCTACACCCACAATAGATATACCACGCCTCTTTTGTTTGTCATCAGTGACTTGAGGCATGTCAATCAAATATAATAAAACAATTATGGCACTTCTATACTCGATCAATATGGGGATTAACGGAGCGCAAAAGATAATATTGAACTCGGGGTAAACCCTCGTTCAATATTACTTTATTGCTCCGTTTAACCCCATAGTGCCATAATTGTATAATATTACACGCGCTTATAAGTGCTCTATGTCCTAACATTCATGAAATGTATAGCAAAGCAATAATTTATGTTAAATGAATACCCGATTTAAAAGTGCCTAAATTATATTATATCTCTGATTTGTAAACTTGTATAGAGATTTTTGTCGGCAATTATTAATAAAGTTATAGTTGTATTTGCACTAGTGTTATATGGAAATTTATTGCTTGTTTGTTACCACTGGATCGATGCCTCTGCTGGTGGACTGTTAGTCCCCGAGGGTATTCACCAACCCTGTAGTCAGTACTTCGGTGCTGACCCGAAAGCAATTTCTATTTTGACTCTTACAATATCTCATTTTTGTAAATTTTGTTGAAAACCAAGGAGTATCTCCCTCATGCAAAGCTCTGTCCTTAGCAGATTTTGGCTTTATATTTAGATCATACTGGTTATTTGTTCTCTATCAATTTTTAAACATCTTTGAGTTTACGGTCTTCCAAACGCTTAGATTTTATCTGCACTGAAGAGACATAAGTTGTCTAAATGCGCATATGTAGAATTTAATTTCACAGTAACTTCGGTATTTAGTCATTTGTATCATTTCCAATTCTGTGAATGTGTAATTAAAAGCTATTTTAAAACCGATAAAAGAGCTAACCAAACAGCACCAATGTGTTTGACATAGCTGAGACATTATATATTGTTTGTAAAAAAAACTTTTGGCTTTCGAGCTTGGTAAATTTCATCACCATTCAACTTAGTTATATACACATCCTTTCTTTGTTTTGCTTTTATAACATACAATTTGGTTTTCAATTTTATTTTTTGTGCCTCGACGTAAAAACATTGAAAAAAAACACAGAAAAATATTTTGCTAAAATCAGTTAGTATAACAGTATTTTAGACATTGAAGGATATATATTAGCCAGATTCCGTATTTTTCTCCATATTAAATCTGTTATGCCATTACTCATTTAGGTGGTAACTATTTTTTTTTATTTTATTGACAGAATGCACCGAGTTTAAGTGCCACTGGTGGAAGGCCATCATTTGTGTTTTCTGCAAAAAATCATTTTTCATTTTCAAATCCACAAGGAGGGGGAACGAATACTGCAAGCCTAGGAAGCGGAAACTCTCAAGGAAATCCACCACAGGGTGGTCATGGCAACCAACAACAAAAACATGTGGAAGAATAATTTTGAAGGCCAGAAACAAGAGCAACAACAAATGAATCAGCAGCAACAGCAAAATCAACAACAGCACAATCAACAGCAGTAACAACAACAACAAAATCAACAACAACAATTTCAACAAACATCAATGTAAGTACATTTGTGAAAAGTTTGTCAATAGATCCCGGGTATAAGGGGATAACTATATAATGATTTAGGTTTTGAGGAGGCTAAATCGAAATCAGAAAACCATATATTTGCGACACTACAACCTTTGTAACCTTGAATACGGGACTTTCGAGATAGGACCTCTCGTGTAATTGAAGATGGAAACGGTTGCCTCGGATACCAGGAAGAAGGAAAACTGGATTTCTAAACCTATTGAAATAAATATATACCACATAAAAAAATCAGCCCGAAGCGGTACAAATGAATCAAATATGAATCATCCTTAACTCAACAGTGTTCATTAATTGTTGATTCCCTGTCAATGTATTGATGTGTTGATTTCTTATGTATAAAAAAGATCTGTTTCCGGAGTTAACATGACTCAAAGTCCCGTATTGAATGTCACGAAAACATTGCAGCACACTATTGTAATACCTTAACTGGTATGCATTAAAAGACTAAGAGAAACCAAGTTTTCCTCAGTTTTGCAGGCACATGAAGGTGACTCGAGTTTCCTGAACTATACCCAAATTTTGTAAAATACGTACAAAGTTCAAAATCCAATGAGTTTCTGAGGTTAAACCCAATTTTCTGTAGTAAATGTGATTTTCCTCTTAGAAAACAGAAATTTTCCGTTTTTCTGAACTGAACACTAGTTTCGCAAAACTCATGCAGTAAACCCTTGTATGCACTTAACTGTTATGCAAAGAAACCAAAATTAACAAAAACTCAGAGAAATTCAATTTTCCTCTGCGAAACTTGAGTTTTGCTGGCAAGAACTCTGACGTCCTATACACGGGAGTTTCCTGCAGCAAATGTTAGTTTTCTCTTCGAAATGCATAGACATGACGTCGGATATTGCTACCTAACGTTGTAACATTAAGACGTCAAAAATGCAGAGTGAATTCTTTTTTCAGTTTTGCATGTTACTATCGCACTAGTATTTGCAAACTTTGTTCAGATTGACACTAACAATTAAAGTTTCAAAGTTGATAATGAAAGCGAAGAATTTTTTGAAATGTATTTCAGTTCATCTGACTCGCCGCGATACCGAGATATTTTCTGTCTCGACCTTCAAAACTACCATTATTCTATATGTATCAATTGAGATCAATTGGTAAGATCACAGAAAAATGTACATATTGCCGATAATCAAAGATAAAACGTCAAAAAATTAAAGAAGGACATATCCGTAGATACATTTCAAAATATCAATTAATTCTGACAACTAATGAGAATAGCTTATATTCTGCAGAAGTGAAATATCCAGGTAAATCCTGCAATTTGATTGGTTACCTTGACAGGGGATATGAGACCGTATCCCCGTGGTAGCAAAATTACAATTTTTAAATGCTTTTAAAAGAAAAATTATAGCACTTCTAGCAGAATATAATAGTTATTCGGGCTTCACAGGGGATACGGGTTCATATTCCCTGTCTGTGCCCTATATCCCCTTCGCCTGACGGCTCAGGGGATATAAAACACAGACAGAGAATATGAACCCGTATCCCCTGTGAAGATTCCCGAATAACATATAATATGTTTGGTTTATTTGGAATGTGCTTTTTCGGTACTTTTTACGAACAGATAGGAAAAGGTCCTTTAGTTTTTTTGTACGATAAATAGACACTAAATCATTTGTGAACTAAATTATAGAGCGGGGGACATTCCCGCTAGACAAAAAGAAAACTATGGTTCGAGTAGTTGTACAGATACTAGGGGAAACCTACTTAATCATAGCAAATTTGTCTTTTTCCATTAAATTTTGAGGAAAAAAAAATTGCAGGCGGGACAACTCTCTACTGTAGATTGCATCTACATTTTCAACGTTTCCTTCCTGTTGAGGCTACCAGCAAGCTGACTATGTTGTATTATGAAACAATAAAATATTCATGCAAAACTACAAATATCTACGGCGATTTTTCACCATTATTCAATTATTTTTTTTACATGGGGCAATGGAAAAAATAACGGTATCATAAATATCGGACACGATAAATTAAACAAAAAACTAGTTCTCTTTCTATTTCACCATCTAGTATACTTATGAAGCCTTAATATAATACAGTATACATTTTGATTTAATCAGTTGAAGAAAGGAAGTTAAGAATAATAAAAGCATATATAATTTGAATGAAAGTAGTTAAATCCGATGTCGCGTCACACAAAGCTTAGAATGCCATGTTTTCTGAAGCAAACGGATTATTTCCCAGGAAAATACTCGTAGTACTGATTTTCCTCAGATTTTTCTCAGAGAATCCCGGTTTCTCTTAACTAAACTCAAACTTTGTCTCATTTTGTAGGAATCACTTTCGTCATTATTTTGTCAGTTACTGAAGAGATACATTTAGCCTTGCTTTAGTTGACGCTAAAGTTAAACATGTTTATTTTTTTCCCTGTAGGTTTCGGTGTTTTGTTATACGGCTCAACATATAACCTACAGTGTGTGTGAGTGATTTTTGTGCTGTTTAGGCAGCATTTTACTGTTGCAGTGTCTCCAGACGAAATAAACAGGCAGATGCACCTCACAAATACGCATAAC